>JANHJO010010392.1:5308-20030 GCA_032468235.1 Pseudoxyrhopus heterurus
TCTATTCTATTCTATTCTATTCTATTCTATTCTATTCTATTCTATTCTATTCTATTCTATTCTATTCTATTCCCATCCCATTCTATTATTATATCATATCATATTATTATTAACTATTCTGTACTAATATCCTACCCTACCATGCCATACCATAGTATTGATCCTGATGGAACTCAGGATTGACTCAACTTTTTATCCTTCTGAGGTCAGTAAAAGGAGGACCCAGATTGTTGGGGGCAATAGGCAAATAATGCTTTTAAAGTGAATTGCTTCAAAATAGTCACAATAGTGTGGGATAGCTAAATCTTGATAGTTATCTGTTCTCACTAAGGTATTGTGAAATAGCTGATGTGGCACAGTGGTTAGAATGCTGTATTGCAGGCTAACTCTGCCCACTGTCAGGAGTTCAATCCTGACCATTCTGAGGTTGGTAAAATGAGGACCCAGATTGTTGTGGCAATAGGCAACTAATGCTTACATTGTAAACAGCCCAGAGAGTGCTGTAAAGCACCATGGGCAGTACATATGCCTAGATGCTATAGCTATTGTTTGCTTAAGCATTTGCTAAAACTGCTGAACAAACTTTGAAGGCTGAGATTCTAAAGAACAACTAAGTTTTGATTAGCCTCAGATCAAATGAAATACTACAACATTATCTCTGCTCTCCTTCCAAAAATAAGCCTGCTTTCCCCCCACTCATGTGCTAAAAACTAGCCCTGTCAAACCTCAGCCAGAACCTAATAATTACTAGTGAGAAACGTGTATTAGCTATCTGCTTACTGCAAATCTAATAATAATACAATGCTGGATAGATTTCTGCCATGTCCTCCCCCATAATCCCTTCTTTAATGATTAAAACAGGAGCCATTGCTTTTTCCCTTCACTTTTAAACATGGAAAACCAGACACAGACAGAGAAACTTGCAGGCCAAGTGCTATTACAGCAGCCTCACTTGTCAGGTAATCTGATTAATCTGATTGGACTCCTAGATACACACTTCCTTTTCTCTCCAGGGATGTTACATCATTTAACCACCGTGGTGCAACTTGGTAACTTGGCAGAAGGAGGTTTTTGGGGTGGGTGGATAGAGGAGAGGTAGGTAGTGTCGTTCTGTCCATTTTTGTTGGTTCAATATATCCTTTCTATTTTTGTTGGCTGTCAGTTGCTAAGCATAGAGGGTTAATCTGATTTATAGAAGAGCCAAGAGCCAAAGTAGCCTAGCATTCTGAATCTCAGCAAGCTTTCAAAGAGAGACAACAGGGAACTCGTTTTCTTCCACTGTTTTTTCAACAGTTCATATTTCACTTGTGTTAGGATTAGGGTTGTGTGGATTTGTATCGGAACCTGGATCAAAGTGTCCCTTTGAAGTATGCTGCAAAACAAGATGGTGCCTCTTCCTGAAGAACAGAACAGCCATTTTACAGGATAACAAGAGCTTCTACACATTCACAGCACATCCACACAGAGCAACCAAGCAAGGCAGATCAACCTTGCCTTAATATTTCATCAAGGTGATACCTCCATAAGGTGCTTCATTGTAGTGAGGTTCAGCTACAGGCTTCCTCAAGGCAAAACACCTTATAGTTTGTATTTGTAAGCCACACATCCATATCACGTGTGAGCTTGAAGATTATAAACAGACCCCAAACTGGCAACTGTTGACCATGCAATCGTTCAAGAATTTAATGCCATTTAAAAGAGTGGCCTTCATGGCATCAGATGGCAAGAAATCCTCCAGCTTAATCTGTGTTTTGTTAGAGCAGTACATCAATTCTTATACTAGGCCTGAATCTCCTCAGATTCCAGTCTATCAAATATCGCTCTGTTCCCCAACAAAACATGAGACCCACGTACAATTATTCGAACAGTTTTTGCTGTTTCTGTCGTCATCTAGGAGGTTCCACAAAATAGTCTAGATGACAATATTGGCCTCTTTTTATATGTGCTGGATGTAGAAAAACAGGGCTTTTATTATTCAAATATAGCCCTATTGATTTATTTTCCCCCTATCTTCATACATGTTACCACCTGCTTGCTTGTTCCCTTTAAGGAGAGGAGTTAATATTTGCTTACCTTAACCTTACTTTTCCCAGGAAACTTGGAACTATTGAAGGTGGCATGTAAACAAAGAGTGAAAAACAGGTAGACCATTCAAGAGGAATGCCTGATTTTTCTCTGATTTGTTGATTACTAATAGGAGAGAGTAGAAATTGTCTTCCAATCAGGTTCCCAACTTCTGAACTAGAACCGCAAGTCCTAAAACACTATTAATGATACCTTCACTCCTACAAAAATGGAGATAAATTTGATAGCTGCCCAGCCCTCTACAAACCCCAACATATTATAATGTAAAATCTTACCAGTTGCTACAAGAAAATGTTGACTGCAAACACGCCGTTCCTCCTAAATGTAAAAACAGGCAGACCATTCAAGAAGAGGAAACCCTGATTCTTGTCTGAGTTCCTCTTTCAAAAGAACACTAAGGAGTAAACAGTAAGATTAATATCAGCCTTTAAGATCGGCCGGATTATTTTAAGAGTGGCATTTGTTAAATTTATATAAATATATCTGAATTATGGATGATGCAGCCCATTCACACCCATAACCAGAAGGCCAGTTGGGCCATTCTGATCATCCTAGGGCAGGACATGTGATGATAGCAGATAGTTGGATGACTCTACTGTTCAATCCAATGCTGGTCATGTGGATTTTGTCAAAGGATCATAAATTCTTCCTATTTAGTTCTATACTTTCATATTCAGTTGGCATAATCATATGTTAGCTCGGTTGCTTGGGCGTGGCTTGTTATAGGAATCCACAGTATGAAAGTTTTTTTGAAGTCTATGAATGCAAACGAGTTTGCTTTATATATACTGTAAGTAACCATGCTGAAGCAAATCAGTCTGTCATTGTCCTTCTGTAAAGAACTCCTTGAGGGCATGAACATATTTCAACAATGTTTGGAGAAAGTGGTGACCAAATAAAGACATGTGACCTGTCAACAGTTAGATCTTGGTGTGTCATTGAAGCTAAAGCCCTATGGATTTCAGAACAAATTCTATTTATAGCTGCATTTAACATTCACGTTTCTAAGTCTACATTCTTGAACTGTAACCTGAAAGACATCCTTCCTTTCCCTTCTTGCTGTATCAAATTATCCTGTCCAATGTATCAGTATGGACAGAATTGCAAGCTGGATTGGAAGGTACTTTGACTTAGAAGGCATTTCTCAACTTTTCTGCTTATGCATGATTTTAGAGGAAATAATTAAAGCATTAAACTTTTCTTACAAGGTTTTGTTTCCTCTCATAGACATCTGTACTTCCCTCTCCTATTCTTTTTTTTTTTTTAGGGACAGCATGCTCCATAAAATCCAGCCCATCTCTGCTTTGCAGAAGAACAGTGCTAGAAGATTTCTTTCAGATCTTCCGGCAACACCATACAATGTCATGCACCAAGAGCAAAACAGAAGGGATGAGATTGGTTGAAACTGAAGGTGCTGCCTCCATAGAGAAAAGGGGAAAAAAATTCCAGTTCCACTCTTTAGGGTGGTTACCGGTTACAGAACCATAGATGAGTTGGAAGGTGTCACGAAGGCCAACTTTCACATCACTCCATTCTTGACAGTGTTGTAGATGTTGCTTGAATACATCCAGGAAATAGAATCTCAGCTTCTCCCTATGTAACCTATCTGCTGGGAAGATATTTTTGAACAATAATTGGAATATGACTTCCTGAATCTTAAATCCCTTCTTTTATGTCTTGCACACTGGAGAGATAGAGAATAGGTCTTGCATTATGTCCCTTCAGATATCTGCTATCCGATTCCTCCTCAATCTTCTCTTCTCAAGGCTAAATATTCCAGTTCCTTTAATATTTCTTGATTGTTTCGATGATCATCCTCATTGTTTTTCCCTTTTCCTGAACACAACTGGACCCAATCCTCCAAGTGGATTGCCCAATGCAGAGCAAAGCAGAACTACTGCTTCCTGTAATTTGAAGGTCATACTTCTATCAGTACAGATTAAAATTAGATATGCAGTTTTTGTAGCCATATCACATTCACACCTTTTGACAAACAGGTCAAAAGGGTAAGAGAAGTGAACTCTGTTTGCCTGTTACTTGAGGCCCTCCACCCACAAAGATGGAGGAACACTATGAGATGTTATGCATTACAGTAAAATCTCTGGTGAACATGATTCTCTTATCTTATCTACCCATTATCTTGACTTTATCAGGTTTTTCACAGAAATGTCACATACTAAACCACATACCTTATCGTGACCTTTCAGTTCACATTTTACCATTTGCCCTTCCTACAACTTAGATGAACAAGTTTTTTTTTTCTGGACTGACAATCACTCTTGGTTTTAATGTGTCCTGTAATGAGCTGCCCTCCAAAAAGTAATGTGCACGGTCAGGGTGAAAATCTGGTTTCCCTCGCACTTTAAATGTCATTCAAATTAAATGCTGTTACTCTTTCATTGCATATATGATAATGTCCCCCATCACATTAGCAGTAACAAGTTGATAACAATTGCTGGTGGTTCTTAGGGCTCATCCAAGCTCTCTAGGAAGTAGGTGTGTCATTGAAGCCCAATTCTCTTTGCTCTGGAGTTTGGTTATGAGAGGATTGTTATCTCTTCTCCATGCTCAGAAGAAGAGTCCGCCATTCATATTGCTTTAACCGATTGAATGAAAGGTAGGCTAAGCAAGCAAGCAAGCATCAATAATTGTTCATGAAAGCAATTGTTGCATCCAACACTGTCCACAGGAGCTCAGTTTGGCCTGGGAAGTTGGAGAGATCAATGTTTATTTTTTTTCTATCCAAAAATAATATTTGTACTTCATATCACAGTTTTCTTTCTCATCTTTAAAGTGCTGCAAAGACCCGCTTTGCACAGAAATGCAGGAGCACTTTTATGGATATGTTTTGTTATTTTCCCTCAATGAAATTATAAAGGCTGACATTTGTTTTATTAAACTAAATTGCATTCATTTCACGATCTCTTCATTATGAAGGCTTTCAGTTTGATATTTGTATTCACATTCTTCTGTATCTCTCCTTCCTTTTGTTCCTTGGTTTTGATCTTGGAGAAACATTGTTTATTCTTGATGGACAGTTTTGTTTACTCATTGTTTCAAATGAAATATATTTTAAACTAAGGCAGGGATCTCTCAGAATGACTATTTCTGGACGAGCTCAGAAAAATCAAAATGGGCTGCAAAACATTCATTGTCTACCTGAACAAAGAATAAATGGGAGATACACAGAAGTACTGAATGCAGTCATCTTCATGGACTTTAGCAACCCTATGACATGTTGTGGGAAGTAATCAAAATAGATGGTTTTATTTATTCCAAAATGACTGTACATGTTTTATGAGTGATCAATCAACTAATTCAACTTTCAAAGAAAATGATGCTTAGTTAGTTCAGAGCAGCAGAACAATCATTTTGTGATGGCTTTACCCTAGCACTCCTGCAACGTTTATGCTTGAAACTCAGGAAAAGGGTCCTCTATTTATTTATTAATTTTTATGCCACCCATTTCACTGTTGATCATCATTGTCCTGGATCTTCAACATTGAATGCCTGATTAGAACAGGGCAAAATTTGGTTTTTGGTTTGAAATTGTCCAGATGGTCCGTTCCTGTGTCCATAAGTTATCAGAATAGAAGGGGAAGATATTTGTTCATATGGTAGCAACTAAACAGGCCTTCAAATCTATGCAGTCCTTGGTACTGAGTTTGATTGTTTGCTTGCAGGCTTTTCATTATCCAAGTTTGGGCTGAAGTATGTAAAATGCAGAGAAAAGCCAGTATAATAGTAAAATTGTCAGAGCTTTAATTGAGATTGGGGAAATCCTCATGAATACTTCATTCATTGAATGCCGTTGCCTATCAGCCCTCTTTATAGCTGGGGGTAATGAGGATCAAATTGGGAGAGGAAGAGAAAGACAATGGTATATATATATATAACTGATACTGGTATGTAAAGACATTTTATGTAGTTTTCTGTCAAGCTTTTCACCTTGCTTGTACAATAAATAAATAAATAAATAAATAAATAAATAAATAAATAAATAAATAAATAAGCAAAACCAATACGGCCTGGCTCAACAATGGAGTGTTGCAAAATGCTCAAGAAGTTCCTTGACTGATTATCTGTAATTGGTATTCACTGATTAGTTATTGTTCTCTGATTGGCCTTTTACATATGATTGGCATTGGCTGGGTGTTACCCCTGCTCACCTGTATCTGTGGTGGTGTATGGGGTTACCCCAGAGAAAGGCCTCTCATGCTGTGACATGCATTGGCTCAAATTAATTCTTACTAATCAATGTAATTATTGTTATATTTATCTTATAATCATCTTGTAAGCCACCCAGAGTTGTTTTAACAGTGAGAAGAGCGGCATATAAATTTGACAAACATAAGAAAATATTTGTAGCTCAGGGTTGAACTATGGAGTCCATGGTACTCTCTGAGCTTGGTTGTTTTCTTGCAGACATTTCCTTACCAGCTAGGTAACATCATCAGCACTGAAAACATCAGCAAGAAAACCAAAAAGCTCAGAGATCACAGCAAGGACACAAGAACACAAATCCTCTCATTGCTTTTCGTTCTCCAGGCCAAGCCCCCTTTTGTGGGAATGATCTGGCTGGTGCCCTAACATGACTTCTTAAAAAGGACAGGGTTAAAAAGATGCACAAAAAGGTCTAAAATTGATGGGTTCTTTTGCTTCCATTTGCGCTGCTCTGCTTTGGTCTCCTTGTTCATTTTTTCCTGCCCCACTCTACATAATCTAAGTAACTCTGATATATTGCCTATTTTCATTCTGCTCTTTGAAGCACAATCCACTTAGCGATTACAAACCTCACACAATTTAGCAGATACCATCAGGGCAGAAACTTGCTACGAGCATGTCCTTTAATAAGCAGAGTGAATATTTGAAATGTGGTTTGTGGTTGCTGGTTTTTGTTCCTGGATTAGAGGAGGAAGAGATGTGCTTGATGGCTACACTTGATTATCTTCACTTGGTTCTTGTGACTCAGATAGGCTTTCCCATTCAGTGGCTAAGGTTTCACTCCCCTGTTTATCCAATTTTAACCAAACAATCATGAGGGGGAAAAATAAGTGAAAGCATAATAACATGGCCATTATCCTCCTTTTATCTTCCTTATAGTTTGTTTTGCGCTCCATGCTGAGTCTAGAGGAACCTCCATCCTCCTGAACTTATGCAGGGAGGTTTCCTGGCTAAACTGACCCATAATTGGGTATTTTTTTTGCATTTACCTGAAATACCTACATTTTGGTTATATCCACATTAACCTCTGCTCGGATGTAGTGCCATATACAAAAAATATCATTTTTGTCACCTATGCAGGAGAAGGAGTGACAGAACCTGGGGGCAGATTGAAAAGAGGGATCAACCTAGAATCCCTACATAGTCACACGTGGTCTAAATTCAGCCCCCATCCCCCTAAATTCAACTCCAAGCAGGTGCTAATTGTTAGTTTAGAAAAATCCTGTGCACAGGCTATATAACAATAGTTCAGTTTAATTGAATAATAGAATAATGGAGTTGGAAGGGACTATAGAAGTCTTCTAGTCCAACCCCCTGCTCAACCAGGAGACCTTATACCGTTTCAGACAAACAGCTGTCCAATCTCTTCTTAAAAATTTCCAGTGATAGATGTCAACAACTTCTGGAGGCAAGTTGTTCCACTGATTAATTGTTCTCACTGTCATGAAATTTCTCCTTAGTTCTAGGTTGCTTCTCTCCTTGATTAGTTTACATCCGTTGCTTTGCTTCTTGTCTTGCCTTCTGGTGCTTTGGAAAATAGGTTGACTCCCTCTTCTTTGTGGCAGTCCATTAAATATTGGAAGGCAGCTATCATGTCTATCAGCCCTAGTCCTTCTTTTCACTAGACTAGACATACCCAATTCCTGCAACCATTCTTTGTATCTTTTAGCCTCCAGTCCCCCCATCATTTTTATTGCTCTTCTCTGCACTCTTTCCAGTCTCAAAATCTTTTTTATATTGTGGTGACCAAAACTGGATGCAGTATTCCAAGTGTGGTCGTACAAAGGCTTTGTAAAGTAGTACTAAGTAATACTTCATATGATATTGATTCTATCCCTCTGTTAATGCAGCCTGGGATTGCATTGCTTTTTTGGCAGCTGCAGCACACTGCTGGCTCATATTTAAAATGACTGTCTACTAGGACTCCAAGATCTCTTTCACAGTTACTGCTAATGAGCCAGATTCCACCTATTTTATATCCATACATTTGGCTTTTCTTGTCTAAGGATAAAATCGTACTTTTCTCACCATTGAATTTCATTTTCTTAGATAGAATACATTTTTAGATAGTATTCAATTAGACTTTCATGTGTGCACATTTCCAGTATATCAGTTTGGTAAAATGAAAATTAGAGATTCAGTAATAAAAATATAATTTGCTTTAGAATTCTTTCAAAGGATTGGAGAGAGTTATTTTAAATTATTTCAAAAGATTGGGAAGAAAATTTCACAATTGGTGTGATGTTCTTGGGAAGATCCTGTCTTCTGTTGCAGAGTTGGACACACTGGAGCTAAATCTCAAAGGAAGACATCTTCAGAAGAAAACTTTGATGACTACCATCTCTGGAAATGCAACAGAGCAGACCTTGAAAAATTATTGTAGAATTTTTCCTTAGCCAGGAGAAGTGTATGGACATGGCCACATAATTTGGCAGAGAATTTTGACAAGCTATTTGTCTCCTGCACTGCACTAGTCTAGTCATTAGAGAGAAGATACAAGGACAATTTAGAGAAGGTTGTGGAAACTACAGGAAGAATTACTATACCCTACATTTCAGGTTAGATGTGATAACTTTTGAAGGACATCTGAGATTGTTTGCTTTTTTAAAGCATTTTCACTTAACTTTCCAACTCAAATTTCCCAGGCTGGCTGTTGTATATATAGTCAGTAAAGACAAGATAATCCCTTTTCATATAGATCTGATCCCAAGCAGCTTTTTGAAGATCAGACAAGATCATATAGGTGTTCCCATCTGGGCTGCTCAGCTTCCCAGTTAAAAAAAATCAGATCAGGGTATTCTGATAAAACTTGCTAGAGCCATGCTGCTTTGATCATGTTATAATTTTGGAAGGTAAGATTTCTCCCTGGGAATTCTGACCTGAAATCAATTAAATAGGTACACAAGAATCCAGGAACTTCTGATGTGTAATTGGAGAAAGGCTAAGCAGTTTTTAATGAAAGAATCCCAACGATTATTGTATATCGAATGTGTATGAAATGTGAATTACTATATTCAATGGTTAGATGGCTTAGACATTGGTACCTGAATATAAATCTTTTCAACATTCATATTTTATTGTGATTTTTTTGATCTAGATGAAATGTTAATATATATTGCAAGTTCATGTGTGATATGCCATCTGCTAAATAAATAAGTACTAGATTCAAATTTCTTGTACCTCTTTCTCCAACTAGCTTTATGTAATGGGCTATAAGCAATTCTCTTTGGGTGGGAGATATAGTTTTCTATCTGTTTCCATAATGGCATAATCTAATATTAGGTGGTTTACCTTTGACTACATGAGAACTAAATCTTTATCAAGCTACTTACAGATTGTTAGTTTTATGTTTTCCTCTAGCAGTTTGATGTTGGACCTATTATTCTGTAGTTCCTCAGATCTTCCTTCCCTCCCCCTTTTCAAAATAAGGACATTTGTACTTCTGGCTCTCCCTTGTTCTCCAGATTTCTTAAAGTAAAATATATAAACATTCAGACAGGTCATCAACAAGTTCTCTAGGTATCATAGATTGAACTTCATCTGCTTTTGGAGTCTTAAAGACTAAAACCTTAGTAAGACCACATACTGCAGCCAGTTTTTGTCACCACATTACAAAAAGATGTTGAGACTTTGGAAAAAGTGCACAGAAGAACAAATAACACGATTAAAGGCCTGGAGACTAAAACATATGAAGAACAGTTGAAGGATTTGGGTATGGATAGAGAAAAGAAGGGCTATGCATGATATGATAGCAGTATTCCAGTATTTGAGGGGCTAACACAAAGAACAAGAAGGGGCAACTTATTTTCCAAAGCACCAAAAGGCAGGACAGGAAACAATGGATGGAAACTAATCAAGGAGAGAAGCAATCTTGGAATTAAGGAGAAACTTACTAACAGTGAGGACAATTAGCCAGGGGAACAGCTTGCCTTCAGACATTATGGGTGCTTCATCACTGAAGGTTTTTAAGGAGAGACTGGACAGCCACTTGTCGGAAATGGTATAAGGTCTTCTGGTTGAGCAGGGAGTTGGACTAGAAGATCTGGAAGGTCCTTTTCAACTCTATTCTGAATTAAAATTGAATTGAATATCCCTCAACAATGTTTTTTAGGAATCTTAACTTTCAGTCCTTCCCGTACATCCTGTTTTTCACAGTTGCATGGTGGAAGAGATTAAGCCAAAATAGGAATTGAGTAACAGCCTTTTCTTTGTTAATAATTTTGTTATTATGATTATGAATGACAGTCATATGCTTAATAATTTTCATTGCACTGACATTAAGAACAGCAATAGGAAAGTTCAGAAAAATAAAAACAGTGAAATGGAGTTGGTTCCTAAAGGTAGTTTAATGGAATGAAGAATGTTGGAATCAGTAGAACTAGTTTTTCAGCAGAAATGCTGGCATTGATGTGCACCCATGTGTGTTTACGTGGGTGTGACTCTGTGCATGAGATAGGAGGGGCAAGAGACAGGGATTGGTCCTAAATTGTTCAGCAAGCTACATGGCTGAGTTGGTACTAAACCCTGGATCTTCAAGATTTCAGATCAGTGCTCAACTAATACCCCATTCTGGCTTTATTATGTATAACTGGTAAAATTTAGTTCTATTCCTCATGGGCCAAATTCATGATATTTTGAAATGTGTTTGATTATATTCCACCACAAAAGAAAGCTCCAAGTCTCTCTGATAAAGATAACAAACTACCAGAGAAGGTTTGAAGGTACTCCTGACTTTGAGCTGAAGCGTACCATAATCAAGGTGGAGTATTTAGCCACTATCTCTCTGCTTGAGAGGACCCTTTCATTGACAATTAAGAAATCGTGCAAGATTTGTTTATTCATGATGGATATGCTTTGCTTCAGATGCAATCATTTCAAAGATTCCATTAATAGTTTTGTAATCTCTTTGCATTGCAGTGAGATTATGACTCTACATCATAACATTATTGGACAAAGGAAATGCTTCAGACTGTGAGCTATGGACTATTTCCTCATGTACAAACACAAAAGCCACTATTTTTGAATGGGTGCAAATTTTGGCTTTTTGAGGCATGCATTTAAATCAGTCAGGGCATAAGTTTTTTAAAAAAACATGCTCTCTTCATTACAGACAAGAAGACAGAGGTTAACTATATGTTGAGGACATGAAGTACAATATGGCAAGGCTATTGCATTAAATTTAGAAAGATGTAATGATGTGAGAAAGACCTTGAGAGGGGGAATGAAGAAATGCTGCCCAGGGAACAGTAAAATAACAGCAGGTATAGCCTACAGCTGCACAATGGGCAAAGAAAGAGATTCATAAGGGACTTCCTGAGCTTCTCAGGTTGTTGGTGAAATGGTGGGACATGTTTTTACATTATAGAGTTGCAAGATTTCGTTAAAGTAGCATTACAATAAAGTAAAATTAGCTCATCGGGTCATATTTTCTGTCTAATTTATGTGGGCAGTCTGACCAAAGCTGTCTTATCTGGACCTTCTTCATCTTGCTCAACTCTGACTGAATTGACAGATATGAGTCTCCATGTTCTTCCATTCTTAATTTAGAAGTTAGAGAGTGAACCAAGATCTTCTATACACAACACAGCCCCTCTTCTACCATTGATATCTGAGCAGTGAGCATTTAAAATCTTTAGATTTTAGCTAAGGATTAAGTATGCATTGATTTCAAAAATGCTAAACAAGGTCATACCTATTTGATGGGAGACCAAGAGGGAAAACTAGGGCAGTGTAAGTGCAGAAGCTGGCAAGGCAGTAACCAGATAGAACTACTGAATAAACATTAGCAGGTGTCTTCCAAAGTCAAGGCTGAGGAAAGAACGGTCACAAATTCTTTCATTGACTTGAAAAGGTGGTACAAAAAGATTTAAGGTTTAAATCCTGAAGCTGAGATAAGCAGATAAATCTCCAATCTTAACACAAGATAGGTACATGATGGATGGATAGCCAGATAGGATTTTTCTGGATATCTATATTAACTACAATTGAATTACTAATTGAACAAAATCAAGTCTAAAAAGTTATGCAGTTCTTGGAAACAGGGCTGAGACACTAGAGAGAAGAGATTTACAGCTGTGCTTGGCCTGAAATTTGACAGGCTGTGGATTAGAAAAAAATCAGAGAAGAAGGCAATTGTAGACTATGGTAGACTAATTGCCAAGAAAACCCAAAGGCCAGAAACATGAAAATATCAAGAGTTGTGATCAACTCGAAGGAGACTGAATCTGCTTTTAAGGTGACCAAGTATGCACATTTCAGCATAAAGGCCCAAATAGCAGCCCAGAGTGCTCCTTAAATATTGTGTTTATATCTATATATAAGTCCATATCTTTCTTTCCATCACCACCCATTGTAGATATCAAAAATGTTGGTTGACATGAGATGGCAGCAAAAGGTTAGAGTTTTCTGTATTTCTTTGATGCCATCTAATGGCTGTCCAGATTTTTCCAACTATATGTTAGAGCTTCTAAAACTTTGTAAAGTTGACCTATGAATTTACCTATGGGAATGAAATGTCTCTTCTAGAGCTTTTCAAATCTCACCTGTTGTCAGCTTTTGGAGATATTCTAGGCAAGAAGAACAACCAGCAGTATTCACCGTATCTTTCTTGTAAGGTTACATTAACAGAATCTTTCAACACTAAAAGTATTTCTCTCCATCTTTTCTTTTACTGTCTGAAAAAGTAGGAAGAGTTCCTTCTGAAATGGAAGTCCCACACCCTCCATCTTTCTGTGGCTTATCTTTTACCTGTCTGTTGTTTAGTTTGTGGATCTTCCTCCTGTCTTCCAAGGTTATTCCCATATGCTATTACACCTGGACAATGCCATTACCTTCTCCTAGGATGTTTTACAACTTTCTACTTTAGACAACAAAACCAGGAAAATTGCTGCTAATTTCTGAGGGGCTGGATAACAAATGGCTGGCTGAGGGTCTTGTTTACATGGGTATTGGGAAAATTTGCCAAAGTCTCTTCAGTTGAAAACAATTGCAATCAAACATCATACAGTGATATAATGATGTGATTGTCAAGTATAAAGAGTCAGGACCATACATTAAGTTGCAGCCTAGAAGATTTATTTCTCAAGCCTATATACAAGAATCTAATCAACTAACATTCAATAGCAGTAGATAACAGAATTCAAGAGGGGTTGGACTTCAACTGTTTGTGGAAATGTAATGACTCTAGGCTGATGACTTGCTTAACACCTCCCCTTGGTTCTGCCTGTTCATCTCCCACAGTGTTAGATGATATCATTTACTGGGTACTGCACAGAATGCAAACTCCATCCTCAATTGAAGCTGGACAGAAACAATTCAGGTAATTCAGAATTAGAGAATCTATGACAATATGTAGATACATTGGTAATCATTCTTAGTTGTTCGCCAAAGATGTATTAACATAGATGCTTTTGCATATAGCAAGATTGGAGTAGATGTTAACAAGCCTGTCTGGAGATAAAACTGTTCATGAACATAAAACAGTTTTTCTAAATGTATAAAACAAAGTAAAAACATACGGAAAACATTTGTTAGCCATCTCTCAAAGTCCAAGAACAGAGGCAAAATCTGTTTCTATTTAAACTTGATCTGAAAACAATACTTTAACAATCCTGCTTGCACAGTACCATAAAGTACACATGTGGAAAATGTAAATTGCCTTTTAAAATCAAGAATTGTGGTAATGTGATTTGGCCCTCATTAGTATGTGAAGAAGGTTAACTGTTTTTCTGTTGCATTAAACTCTTTGTGGTTTTTCTAGAAATAACAAGTTATTCCCAAATAAATATCCACCCTTCTAATACATATTAACAATCGTGACCTTTAAATATGAAACAAAGAGTGGTTCCCTGTTGCTTTGCTCCAGATAATGCACAAACCACCCCACAAGGCTGAAAAAAAAAAGACTTCAGGTCCTCAAGCAATGTTTAGATGTTTGTTCCAAGAAGGCCAGATGCCAGGATTCGTGAGAGCCCTCATCTTAAAAACACAGAGTCTTGCTTACTTCCAGCTTTCCTAATTCTTCACATTCTTTCCTAGCAGGGAGAGAGAGGAAAAAAATCTGGCTCCATTAAGAGCAGAAATATTTGGAAGGGTAAAAACAAACAAACAAAAATAATCCATTTTCAAGGTCCACTTGCAGATGGGTGGAATTGTTTATGAAGCATTTACCATTCATTTGCAAGAGAAAATGGTGTAATAGCAAAGGAGAGGCCCTCAAAATAGTGGAAGATTATTTTTGCTCCTCTTTCCGTCCCATCTCTACCACGCGCATACGCATTAGAATATGCTGTAGAAAAGAGTATACTAAAGCCCTTCAAAACATCCTAGGTAAAACACCTAGCAACTCCAGAAGAAAAACTAGGAGTCATCTACAACATACAGCATAAGGACAGTAAGAGCTGTCCCAAAGGGG
>JANHJO010010392.1:35649-47371 GCA_032468235.1 Pseudoxyrhopus heterurus
AAGAGAATGTATTATCTATCAAACTGCTCCAGTATAGAATTGTTAATCGATGCAACTGTTAGCAAATCAATCAATTACTTGCTTTATTATTGACATGGGCAAAGGTTTGCTAAAGATTTGTAACACTCTTCACCAAGACTTAGGTCATTAATTTACAGCAGGCAGCTTAATGTGGCTTGGAAATACATCATCATTGCCATCATGATAATACAATAGCAATAGCGATTAGAAATTGCAATGTCTCCAAAATTCACCTTTAGGCAATATTTTTATTAAAACTAAGTAAAATGCCACAAAGGAGTGTCTACCACGTTTGGTCTTCTCAGCTAGACGAGGCAAAATGCAAGCACACAGACACATGAAGACTTATAAAATGAAGAAGGGAAAGAAACAGAAAGGTTAGCATTGTATGTAATGCAAAGGAACCAGATCTGAGAAAAAGTAATCTATGGGGAATAGCATAGATCCACCCTCTGAAATTCTGATTGGCTGTATTTCCTCATACGATCTTTGAGTGACATTTATAGCTTCTTTTTATACTGCTGTTTTCCAAGCAAATATAAATGGAGATCCTATGCCAAAAATTGGTAATGCAAGCAACCCTGAAGCACCAAGATATTGAGGTTCTCCTGAAACATTACCCATGACTCACCCACATTAATTAAAATTTCCATGGGAAAGAAAAAAACAAAGGAAACACTTCAAATCTTGGAAGACTGTCCTAGATCATACATCTATTTATTTGTTAAATTTATATGCTGCCTATCTCATTGTTACAACAACTCTGGGTAGCTTACAGATTGATCAAAAGGTAATGCAAACTAATTAAAATTAAGATGATTAAATAAGAAACTTAAAACCAGGCAACATGAAAGTGAGGATCTTTTCTCTATACCATCAACAACCTCCAGCATACAGGGCCAAACTGGGGCTCCAGGCCAGCCAGCAGAGCCAGATTTTAAGCCTCTTCCCCAATGCCAGGAGTGTGGGGGTCAATCCAACTGCCGCAGGATAATATTTCAAAGGGTGGGGGGGACACAACAGAAAACACTCTTCTTCTGGTCCCCACCAGCCAAAATTCTTTGGAGGACAGGATCCGAAGTAGGCCACTTCCACTGGACTGTGTGGGACAGGCCAATCCTATTGAGGTGAGACAGGTCATCCGACACCCCGACTCATGCCATAAAGGGCTTTAAATGTAAACACTCTGAATTGGACCAGGAAGCATGGCAGCCAGTGCAGCTCACATAACTGAGGGGTCTCCAGAACTGTTTGCATTCTGTACCAGTTGTAGCTTCCAAATACCCTCCAAGGATTACTCTATGTACAGTAGAGTGCATTTCAGTAATCCAACCAAGAGGTGACCAGGGCATGAGCGACTGAGCGCATTCACTTCACATTTCGGTGGTCCTGTGAGATTCTTGAAAGATGATGATGATGATGGATGATAAGAATTTCTGTAATTTTTATAAGACTTGGGGCAGTTGGGATAAAATGCCTAGATACTGGAAAGGATGCCCACTAGGGGCCATACAGATTTTTGAAGGAGCACTTGGCTATGGTGATGAACTGAAAAAGAAACCCCTTTAAAATGTCTCCATCTATTTCTAACCTTCTGAGCAGAATAGACACCTTGCCCAGCTTGTCAATAGCAGTTTCTGCCCATGCACAGTTCATACCCCAAAGCCCTTCTTTGTAAGATGGGATGGCTGATCCACACAAGTAGCCCATGTTCTGCACAACCTTAACACTGACCCCTGCCATATGCATCTGCACTGCGAAAATGAGTGGATACAGCAGAGAAGTCAGAAAGAGAAAGATTTGTCATAACAAGAAAGCTCACAGTTAGATTAGGCAATCAATAAACTCATCTTAGGCTACAGTCTGCATTGACTCAGAAAGTCTTCCTTGCACAACAGCTTGTAAATCAAGCCTTGTTTCCCCCTCCCCATTTTTTTACCCCTCTCTGCTTCCCCAAGCTGTCAAATCAAATTGATTTCCAGTCATTTTAAACTGGTCAAGCTCAGCAAACTGGTCCCATAGGTGACAAAGTAGGACAGTGAGAAAAAAAATGACTGGATGGTTGACGTGTCCATCCTCTTTCGAAGAGACAAAGAAGATGTTTGTCTTGCTTATGAGGGTAAGGGTTAACTTTCAAGGCTAAATCCCTCATGATTCCTCTGGTATATTCTTCACACTTTCGGTATTGATACAGATGGCAGAAAAGTTCCCAGAGCTCACAGTGCAGCTGTCTGATCAAGAAGGGAACCTTAGTGGGCCAAGACATGTTGGGAAATGATTACCACAGATCTCTTGGAAGGTCAGTCAAGGGGTTAACGTGTGTTCTCTGTGTCTCTGTCTTTGCTAGAGGGAAAAAAGGGGGGGAATAAGAATTGATGTACAAATAAAGAAACAAAATAAATTTGAAACAGCTTTAGGAAGAAGGAGAAAGAGGAGGAGGTGGCAGAAAATGCAACTGAACCTATGCATAATGTTAATAATAACAGGGACACCACAAATTATTTTTGGATGTTCATGCAATGGGATCAAGAACTCTGAACTTTGAATGACTCTGGAGCAGCAAGGAAGCAAAAGCAGGTGCTGTGATTAGGAATGCATGAAGCCTTAAGGAACTGGAATCCAATATACTTGCCTCTAGTTTTGTCCTTCTATAAATGTATGTTAAACAAGAACACGAGTAATACTTTGCAAACCAAGGTATAACTGCTGAATGTGTTCTACCAATGCAAGAGATTAGAGTAGCTGTGAAGGTGTTGCACACCGGGTCGACTTGGCTACATTGTACCCTGGGTGAATATGCATTTGACAAGATGAGTTTACGGAGGATAGGACAGGACAGGACAGGATACATAATAGATCCCTTGTAGTAAATGTTGACTCGTGGCGACTACCTGGACAACTCCTACAATTATCTTAATAAAATTCCAGAAGTGGTTTGCCTTTGCCTTCAGGCAGGAGGTAACTCAGCTGGCTTTGTGCCTAAGGTGAAACCAAAACTCACAGTCTCCATATTTCTATCCAGGTGCTTTAACCACTACAACCAAGCTGGCTTTCATGCAGACTTTAAGCACACATAAATTAAGTGGAATTTATTCCAAATAAACTCTTCCTGTTCTATAGGGAAGGACTCTTGGTGATTTCCCCTTTCTAGACTTTCTCCATGACTGCTCTGATGGTTAAAATTCCCTCTCTATCTCCCTGCCCCCATTCTCAGAGCCAAAGAAGTTGGATTCACATTATCTTATTAACTAGTGGTAGAGTCATTGAAAGAGTTAGGTTTTAGAAATCTTAGTATGTGTATAAATTTCCCTTAGCATCTTCTTTATTTCTAAGTTTGTTAGGGTTGGGTTCCCTTTATCTTCTTGCTAATTATCTGTTGCTCCCCATTTTTCTGCTAAATATGCAGGTGTTCCCAACTTGAAATGTTTGGCAAGCTTCCATATTTATTCCCAGGCTCTGAGACGTCCATGATACTCAATATGAGAATAGTTTCCTCCTGAAAGGTGATTCTAAAGCAGGTACAGAACATCCTCTTTTGTCCTCTCTTTAGAGAAGAGGTCAAAGGGATCTTGGATGGCCAGAATTGGGTGTAGATTGCAAGAGTTGAAGTCCAATATAGAGTTGAAGGGCACCAGTTATGGAAGACTATTTCCCACTTATGGATCTGTGGACACAGATGGTGGGATGTTCCTAAAGTCATTGCTTTTCGTTTCCCATGCGGGTAAAAGGATCCAGATACTTGCTTCATTTCCAAATGTGTTGCAAATACTCTGTTTTGCAGACAGATTAGTTTAAGCCATATAAAAGGAGGAACTCCTGCATTATTGCATCAACCTCAACTCGTCTCAACCTTGTCTAGGATTTGGCAAATGATCACAGCAGCAGGTAATAGCATTTGGCAGGAAGAACTAGTATAGGCAGCTCAGTTCTAAAAGTGAAATTATTTGGAAACCACTAAGAAATTTTGCTATTGTCTTCTTTTCTGCCTGCAAGTTGTGCTCACTTTTTGCCTTCTTCCTCTCTGACCTGCTCTTTTCCTATCTTCTTTTTGAGGGAGGAAGGGAGGGTCTCCTTCCCTGTAATTAGAAAATGACAGTGTTGGCTTCCTAACAGTGTAGCCTGTTCAGTGTTATTGTTCTTCTCTGCCTGTGAAAGCATTAAGAACTAATTCTTTCATTACACATGCAATAGTTAGAGGCCAATTTTTCCCTAGGGTAAGATGGGCAGCCAATACATTTAATAAATAAAAAATAAACAAATTCTGTAAAAAGAAATTGCATTTGGCATGGTGATTTATAAGGAAATGAATGGGAAAGGAGGCAAGCAATTGAACATTGCAATGGAGTATATTTTTTGCCACATGGCACTGGAAATTGAACTGTTGTAGGGTGAATCAGCAAACTTGTAGAGCTGCAGTTTAATTCTCATGGGATTTTAAGTTTCACTAGCTGAATACGGTGATGAATTATACCAGTAGGGCTGGTCCTACTGAGGCAACTAAGAAGGCAGGTGAACTGGGAGATTCAGTTGTCCTCTTGGCTTAAAACCAAAGTAGACATTTGAGCTACTTCATTACTATGACATTGTTTTGAAAGTCTATAGTTGTCTTGAACTGTTCTGGTCAGCATTAGAAGAACATACGAGACAGACATCTGTCGATACATCAGTTGGCCTGCAGAGCTATCTCACCAAGATGGATCAAAGTACCAACTTAAGCTTGATTTCTGTGCTCCTTTATTGGGTGCTGATTTGGCTCATGGAGAATTCTGGGTTTTCCCAACATTTTGTGATGTTCAAACAGATGATCATACGGATGTCTTGAACCCATTGAAAAGTTCCTTGGGTCTTCTACTCCTAATTCTGATTTTCCTTCAGCAAATTACAAGGAGAGCTTTGGCAGTGATCCTCTATAACCATTGCATATATGGCGATTCAGCTATTACAATCTCAGTCGAGATGCGCTAAGGCACCTTCTCAGCACTGTCAGAAAATTCATCAAGCCTACATCTCAGGAGCTGCTCCACACCATCTGTGCCTTTGCCCCAGGTTAACAAAATTGCACAAGATGTGGGGCAAAAGAGTGGCGCCACAAGGTAAAAGGGAATGAAGACTAAGAGCTAAATGCTGAGAGTTCAAGACAGTTGAAGGAAAGCCCTGGAGACAGGAAAACTTAGATAAATGCACAGTGTGAATCATGTTGCATTAATTGAAGACAGAGATAAGTGAATAATCTGTTTGCACAACTGCACTGGGTAAAAAAAAATGCTGGGATGCATACCCAAGTGGGATTTGGTCTATAGGAGACTTATTGCTCCTGGTCTTGGGACCCTTCCACAGCACAGCTCCATTTATTTAATAGATATATGGCTCATTTTTTTTCTCCTGAATCTCAAGGCAGCTTGCACAGGAATTTCCCTCCTTTATCTTACATCAATCAATTAAGTAGAGTGTGAGTGATTCTTTTCCTGATTCAAAGTCTCTCACTGATTATCTGTAACTGAGTAGACTTGAATCTAGTATTCATTCATTTATCATTCATTCATTTATCCATCCATTCACTACAGCTGAGACTGCAAATCTCAGTCAATGACTTTGGGCAACTAACAAAAATATATATATATACACATACACACACACACACACACACACACGCATGCATGCATACATACATACAGTACATACACACACACACCAAAAACATTTTAAAACAATAAAAACACTAAAAATGTTCAGATTAAATATACATAGTACCTGAGATAGTTGGCAAGTTAGCAATGCAGCCAGGAAACTGGGCCCTTAAGACAGTCAGCACCCCAGGCTCAGGAACTTAGCCAGGTTTTTTAGGGTCTTATGAAAGGCTAAGAGGGTTGGGGTCATTCTAATCTTTGAAGTGAGGATGTTCCACAGATCAGGGACCACTGTGGAAAAAGCTCATTCAATACCTTTTCCCAATACTCACCCAATACCTTATTCTATCACCACTCAGGTTCTCTCACTCTATACTTGAAGTGAAAGTTTTATTTCAATTCACGAGCTAACCTAATTTCTCAAAAGGGCCAGTTCATTTTCTTAATGGTAGGACTATCCTTCATTGATAACAAGTATAGAAAATGAAGAGATATCATACAAATCCGAGTATGTCTTCTTTTTAGTAATCTTTGTTGTATTTTTTTAAAAAATAATGGCTTTAGCCAGTCCGTTGTTTTATTCCTCAATTTCCTTTCAAATTCTTGTTTAAAGAAGCATTGGCACAATTCTTAGGATAAGCTTCCACTATTGGAATTAGGAGGTACAGTATGTTAAAGTTCCATCTTTCATGGTATCATCCTTTCTGCAGTGGTCTGCAGCTTCCATGATTTCTCAATGGAAAACATTGGGCCAAAACTTCATTTGTTTATGTTGTCCCAAATCAGTGCCCTTGTTGCTACAATGAATATTGCCATTGAGAAATGGTTGGAGAATTTCTTCTTCTTGAGAGAAATTTGCAGAAATTGTCCAGCAGAATTCTGAATGGTCTGGGTGAACAACTCTAAAATGACTGTGGTTTTGACAACCCAACCGGCACATCAACCAAACCCTTTCAACACATGGGTATAAAAAAATTAGAGTTTACAACTAGTTTTCTTGAGAGAACTGGAGAAAAATATTCTCTGGGCTGTTTTCCAAAACTTAAAAAGCTATGAATTCAGATTTGATAACAAATGGTTAGGAATTTCAGTCAGGATACAGCAAACACACAATTGATTCTACAAATTTCTTGTTTTCCTGTTAGGGATACTATTGTTGTCTAAAGGTACTTCTTTCTCTTTGGCCCAAACTGATATCACATATAACAGACTTTATTTACAGTACAAAATTGCTCTGCTGACTATGTGGTCAGAGATAAACCTGGACTTTTAAAAACTGGCTCTCATTCTCCTATTGTATGATATAGATGCTTCAAAGTTCAAGGTAAGGCTAGTGTGCTTAAAGTCTGTTTTCTTTGCACCAAAGGAACTAATTTTGTTCTACTTTCCCCCTAATCTGGGAACAACTGGAACAGGTTGAAGCGTTTGGAATAAGAAGTCAAGGTTTTCTGAGGCACACGCTCTCTGCCTTGGCTGAGAGCACTGAAGGAACCATAAATAGATTTTGGGATTTTTTTTTTTGAATGAAATTCTAAAGTATACTACATAATCTAAAGAAACATTGTATTTCTTTCCAAGGAGATGACAATAGCTTTTAAAACACCCCAAATTTTTCCATATTGGTTCTGTTCGTGGACCTGTATCTATGCAACATGCTAAATTTGGTTTAGCTTTTTTAGAGACTTAGTTATGGTGCAACCCAACCTATTTAGTTTGGGATTCAGTATATACTCTGTATCCAGAAAATGGTTAATTCTACAGTCAAATTAAGTGTGTTGAATGAACAAAGCCCTTAAGTTAGTTAAACCCTACAGTTTAAGAGAGTGGGTGTTCTAAGCAGTCCATGTTGCTCAAAATTCTGTCTGTTTTGCTGTAGCAATCTAATCCTTACAGGCTTGTCCTATGGATTTATTTTTTAAAAAAAGTATAGAAAAAAAGTAGCAACCTATAATGTTGGCAGTATCCTGTAACATACTGAGACTTTGCTTGAATCTTCTTCTAATGTATGTAACCATTGATACAAATTACCCAAATTCTTTTTAGAAAAATTCAAATCGATGTGTTGGATTGCTTGATGTGTAAATTTTCCAGCTGCTGTCTTTACAAGCAGAATTTTCCTCCATGTATACTCCTTTTAGAAATATAACTGCAGTTATTTACATGTGCATTTTCTTTGTCACTTTTGTTTGGCTGATTTTTGGTCAGGGAAGTAAGAACTCTTCATCTGTCGCCAGAATTTGTACAGCTATGAAGTATAGTAAAGATGAAACTAGTCAAAGATAGAACCAACCTAGAACTAAGGAGAAATTTCCTGACAGTTAGGAATTCCAATTAATTCCAATTGGGATTAACCTCCTGATTCAGGTAGGAGTTCCAATTAATCAATGAAATGAGTTGACCTCAGAAGTTGTAGTTGCCCCAACACTGGAGGATTTTAAGAAGAGATTGGGCAACCATTTGTCTGAAATGATACAGAGTTTCCTTCTTGAGCAGGGGTTGGACTAGAAGACCTCCAAGTCCCTTCCAACTCTGTTATTCTGCTTTTGGCTTGTAGCTATTGGTTGAACCAATACTTTTCTGAATTATATAGACTATCAATGTGTAGATCGTAAAATCTGCTCCAATGTAATCAGCACCATTGCCTGAAATGGTGCATTTAGAGACAACGAAAACACTCTTTGTAAAAGGGGGCTGAGTTTTGCCTACTCCCCATAATACTCTTGACTCTCAGCTCTGACACTCAAGTATAATTAAGTCAACAGAAAGCAAAGTCTGCATTATACATGCACAGCAACTATGCTTTCAAAATCTGAAGATATTGAGTTCCTATTTCTTTGTAGAGTATATTAAGTTAATGACAGTGCTTAATAATATCTTACATGAGATGCTTTAATCCCCCAAATAAATACTTATTTTCTGCTTTTCTGCAATTTTGTTAGGATTACATCATGTCAGATTACTCTAAGTCTGCTCTAACCCACTTTGAAAAACACTAATTATTCAAAGGTCTTTCATGTTCTTAACGTCACTTTTATACTGCAGGCCTTCTGGGAAAAGTGGGATCTGCTGAAACATAGAAAAAATGTGGTTGGAAGGACAATAGTGGCTCAGGGCTGGGGTCCTTCAGACATATTAGGACTACAGCCCCACAAATGCAAAGTTAGTGCAGTCGGGGAATACATTTGAAATAAATTGGATGAAAGAAATTTGCTCTAGAGCAGTGCATCTCAACTTTGGCAATTTGAAGATGTCTCGACTTCAGTTCCCAGAATTCCCCAGTCAGGCTTCAAGCTGCCAAGGCTGAGAAACACTGCTCTAAACTGTTGTTCCAGTTTGGGTCACGAATCTCCTTTTCTTTACCCAGGTCTCTAATCTCTAGGACAGCTCACATTTACTGGTAATTTATAAGGCCCTAAATAATTTGGGATTGCATTACCTGAGAAACAGCCTATGGACTTTGGATTAGTGATCATATAGAACAGGGGTCTCCAAACATGGAAATTTTAAGATCTGTTGACTTCAATTCCCAGGATTCCTCAGCCAGCCATGCTGAATTTGATAGAAGAAAGTCTTATCTATTGTGACAATAGATATATGGAATACTCTTCTTATCAGGCTTTGAAGTCTTTCCACCAAATTAAGTTGCTAGGTTTTTTTTTTTAACCTGTCAGTTACTTTAAGTAGATTTGGAGTCATAGTTTTAACTTTTTATTAATTGTCCAAAGAGGTGTATTTGTTCTTACAATATAGTTTAAGAATCTCTTGTTGTGGAATATTTTGAGCTTTCCAATAAAAGGAAAGATGGGGTTCTATCTTAATGTAAACAAATATCTTTTTTTTAAAGAAATGCATGCTACTAAGGGATGGGTGAATGATGACATAAATAGTAATGGTCACTTCTAAATTCAGAGAACTGGAAAGACCCTTATTCTCTATCTAGCCCAATCTTTTGTATCATTAGATGACTGTCCAGTTTCTCTCTAAAATTTCCTAGCTAGAAGACCTACCCCTGGGTGCCTCATGCTTTTGTAAAGTCTTTCTTACCAACAAAAACTTTTAAAAGTTGTTGATTTATTAAGGATCAACAATGCCTGGGAATAATGACAGAGAAATGTCTTGGTTTGGCACCTCTTATTATGGAACTCTTGGGTTGAAGGTGTGCCAGATGTCTTCAGAAATCTAACTGATTCAAACGCTTAAACTGCTTTTAACTTCTTTTGCTGCTATTTGGAAAGGTGAGGCCCCGAGGCCAGATGAGATCCCTGAAAAGGTTAGGTGAAGCCTTTCCAAGTTGCATTCTTACAATTTAATCCAGCCAAAGGAAAAGTTGATTACATACATGGTGAGTAATCCTATTAGCTGGACTTCATTAATTTATACAGAATATAAATAAAATATTAGTTTCATATATTCTTTTGTCTTCCTTTTTTATCTGGCCTCATAGAGTTAGTTTTTCTTTTACTCTGCATTTTTTAAAAAGGGGGATATGGTAACAGATTTAAGAAACTCAAGAATATTTGCATGCAGTCTTAAACTTGGATATCTAAATAATCTTTGCTAAAATTTCACTCTTTGTCATAATTTTACCTTACCTCTTTGTTGTTGTTGTTAGTTGCGAAGTCGTGTCCGACCCATCGCGACCCCATGGACAACGTTCCTCCAGGCCTTCCTGTCCTCTAAAGATACTTATAAATATCTCTCCATCCCACCATTGTGTCTTTAGGTTTGGTTTAGAGTCCAAATGATCACAGAAAACCCGAAGTGTATTGATAATTGTGGTCATTTCGCAGTGTTCCTGGCAAATGATAAATGGCTGAGACAGGGAGATTGTACACTATTTAAAAAAGAAGGGAGACAGAAGTGCAAATTTATAACAAACAATGGGTGTCATCCCCTAAACAGCCTAAATATCCATTTTTCAACATTCTTTCCCTTGGTTTGCTTTTTTTATAGCAAAGGCTTGCAACACACTTCACAGATGAAATTAATTCAAAAGTATGCTGGTTATTTAAAAAAAATAGAAGAGAGAGAGATGTGCCAAGCTTAGTTCTTCAGTATTAAAATGAACAAATCCATTTGCAAAAGAAATTGGTGGCTCTATTTTCATTCCATCTGATAAACAGCTGCATTTCCTAAATCTCTCAGAAAGAAGGTCTTAAACATTGCACGCAGCCTTGTTAGCCTAATTGCACATGAAAACTTCTCAGTCTCAGCATATTTATGGAGAATTCCTAAGAACAGAAAAGAGCAGTTACTATAAACCTATATGCTTTGTAACAGCCTTTTTTTAAAGACCAGGATCCATAAATTTGAGGCACAAAACCTGTGTGGATTGATTGATTATGTACCATCAAGTCATTTCAACTCATGGCAACCACATAAGTAAATTTTCTCCTTGATAATCTGTCCCTAACCTGATCCTTCAGGTCGTCCAATGCTGTACTCATCACAATTATAACTGAGTTTCTCCTCCTTGCTATTGGTCATCCTCTTCTTTTCTTCCCTTCTATCTTTCATACCATTAGACCCTTTTTCAGAGAGCTGGGTCTTTACAGGATGTGTCTGAAGTAAGGATAATTTGAGCCTAGTAATTTGTGACTCAAGTAAGAACTTTGAATTGACTTGTTCAATAATCTTTCAGTTTGTTTTCTTGACTATCCACAATACTCTCAGGAATCTTTTCCATCTCTAATGTTCAAAGACATGTATCAACAATATAGTTGAAGAATGCCCAACAAGACCAATTTGTGGTTATTCATATGTATAATAATAAGAGATTTCTTTTCATGTTGAGCTCAACTCTTGGTGAATTCATGGACACATCCATATAGTTTTCTTGGCAATAGTACAGTAAAGATTGGCCATTTGCCTTCTTCATTGCCATCAAGCCTAGAGGGCAGGTATTCCCTGGTCGTAGTCTCCCAACCACTGGACAACAATGATCATGCATAGTTCCAAGCTCAGAGAGGTTGGATAGATACATCTATAATATGTATTTATTTATTTTATTTATTTATTTGTTGGAATTTGTATGCCGCCCATTCCCGAAGGACTCCGGGCGGCTCACAACAAAC
>JANHJO010010392.1:122927-133691 GCA_032468235.1 Pseudoxyrhopus heterurus
TCTATCTATCTATCTATCTATTTGTTGGAACTTCTATGCCGCCCCATTCCCGGAGGACTCTGGGGCGGCTCACAACAAACAATTCCAATACAAGAAACATAAAAACAATATAAAAATGCATTTAATAAATAATGAAAAAACCTACTAGTTTAAAATTTTTATTTTCTATTTTCTTCCTTGTGGGTGTGTTTTCTCTTTCTCTTTCTTTTTTCTTTCTTGTTTTTGTCTTTTAAATAATAAAATAATATAAATTGTTATATGGTTTTCCTTTTAAAGTTGTTTTTATGCTATTTATGTATATTTTAGTGTTGTATTTATCTATGTTGTGAGCCGCCCAGAGTCCTTTGGGAGTTGGGCGGCATATAAATACAATAAATAATAATAATAATAATCTGGATGTGCAGGTGCATTGAAGAGCATGTCTTCTCCTTCAACTAAACGGGATTGTCAAATAAAATGGACTTTTTTAAAAGAAAGCATTCACATGTTTCCAAGAGAACTATATGGATTTGATACTCATCGGGAGATGATCTCAATTCAAATAAGATCAACTTGCTGATCTCATCTGATCTCAGCAAGCTGAGGAATATTGGACTTAGTTCACTGAATAAATTACCAGTAGGAAATCCCAAGGCTATAAACTAGACTGGGAAGTTAAAAAAGAGAGAAAAATGGCAGAGCGGAAGGAGACAAATCCCCACATTGCTGCCAAGAAAGCTATGCAGCTAGTTCTCTTGGTAGGCATCAGAAGTCAAGTTTATTCAGAGAAGACTTTCCTTTTAACTCTAAGCAGGACAACCTAAGAGGACCATAGCACAGGTAGGGCCAAACCATACATATCTTTCAAGACTTCAGCAATCATTATGTTTCCCCCCCATTATCAAATGAAAGTGCAGGCTTCAATTTGTCAAAAAAAGAAAAAAAAATAACTTGCCAGAAGAAATAGTTCATACTTGAATGAAATTCGAACTATCATGGCTTGAACAGCTTAAATCCCCTGTATCTAAGATGTTGAGTTTTAATTATCTTTGGGTTCCAGTAGGAAAACAGTTTGGCTGCCAGTTTTGTTTTTAAAGCAAAGTATGGTCCCCCCCACCCCTTAGAAATATCTTCCCATTGTCCAAGTTGTGACTTAAATACATATTTAACAACTTCCCGACTTGTTTTATTGTTGAATCCAACATCTTGTAATTGAAGAAGCATAAAATCATTAGAGTTTCATATAGGAAAATACAAGATATGTTTGGATAGTGGGCAAAGCTGGTGGATTTAATTAGAAGTAAGCTGCTCTTGACAGCTATGTGTTGGCAGGATAATAATATGATCCAAACTATAATTAAGGGTCTGTGTTAGAGAACAGCATCTGAACATTTCACACTTAGAGTGTTGTTGATGGTTAAGTCAGAACAGATTCGCCGTAGCTGTAGACGAAAACAGAAGGAACAGAGCTAAATTGCAAATGGGAATGAAATCCAATTGTTCCAGAGGCAGCTGATGTCATTTTTTCCCCCTGCTTATGAAGCGATCGAGATAGCCCACACCTTGCTGAATTAACAATTTTTACTATGCACAAAGTAATGGCATGGTGAAGTCTGCCTTTCAAGTTCTCAAAATAATAATAATAATCCCTACCAGTCAATTGCAAAAGGCAGCTTTACTTAGAACAGCTTACTGTACATTCTGCAACAATACCTTTACCACCATCAGAGGACAACATATGCCTATCTGAGGTCCTTGGAAAGGACTTGAGAGGTGGATAAAAATGCCAAATCCAGTTTAAACATCTGCCTGACTGTGCAAACAACCGTAATAATAGCAATTTCTCTATGAAATTTTCTTCTGTTTTTCCATCTTATTTTCAGGGTATTGGGTTTATTTTTGGACATTTCTTGGAGATATTTATTTAGCTTATTTTATTTTGAACTGTACCATATTTTCTAGTACCGCCAACCACCCTGTTATACAACTTCCTGGAAGCTCTGTATCTGCTTGCATGAACTAAGCTGGGAAAAAAGTGTCAACTTTTCTTGGAAAGAAATTGTAAAGGAAAATCAAGAGGAAAAGAAAATCCAGAATTTGAAATGAAGTTATGTATATTCTATTCTTCAGCTTCCCCTCCACTCCAATATGTAGTGAAAATATTCAGAGCTGTTGGCTAGACCATTTTCCTTATTCTTTTGGTTTCTTGTTTTAGGACATTTGCTTATTTTCTGACTTAAGGATGGCATTGATCTAGTCTAACAGTACTGTTGTTGTTTTACCAAACATGTTTTTGAAGCAGCTGGGAAGACCTATTTGAAGCGTCTGCTGACCAATATAAAACAAATCAAGAATTGAAGATGCACTGAATAATATTTTAATCAGTGTGGATTCTTTCCCCTCTACTTGCAGAGATGGGGTAATAACAAGAAAACCGATTGACTAACTTTCAAAGAAATTGGTCACAATTACACAGGAAAAAAATAACAAAAGTCAAGCCAAAATGAAATTTAAGTTTTCAGCTCACCTTTTCTTTCTGGTCTCTAAGCTGTTATTTTCTGAATTATAGATAGCATTTTACTGATAGGGAATGACATTTTGCATTGTAAAAATAAATGCTACTTGTCTCAAAGTTCCTGTTGGTTAACACCCATTTCCCAAATTTTACTCTAAATTGTCAGAAGTGTATGGAAACCATGAAGGAATCTTCACCTGACACAACAGCTGGATTTATTTGTAAATTGTGTGGTCCTGACTGGCATTAAATATATGTCCTATTTCATCTCATTCTTCAAAATAGAAATCTCTCTTTGTTTACTTCATTGACTGGTATGTGATGGACAAAGATTTTGCTTCCTCCACATTTTGCTCAAATTCTTCATGTTCACTCAAACACACACATACACACACACACACACACACACGTGTGTGTGTGTATTGACCAATCCCTGTCTGAATAAATGCATGTTAACAATGGTTCTTACTATATTTTATAGGATGAAAACAAACATGCAATTTAAAGGATGGAGAGGATGGAGGTATTATTATAAATTACTAGAATTTGGAAGTTAAAGGCAAGCAGACTGTTAATAAAAAGAAGAAAAATGCAATCTTAATCTGAGTTAGCAACATTATGACATACGCAAGGGGATGAAATATGCAACTTTATGCCCGGATGGCCATTCAAATTTTTAAAATCCCAAGTTCTTCCCATCTTTATTATGAAGAAATTTCTAAATTCTTATTTGCTCTGATTTTTAAAAAATGAACTGAACAAACTTCCCAGCCACCTCTGTACATTATATTCCCTTTCCCCCACTCTTATTAGTGCTTGCATGTCAGCGTAACACAGATTTAATTATTAAGATGTCATAACAAGCTTAGGAGGCCATCAGAATATTAAAAAAACCTTCTTCTTAAAATGTTTGGAGTGAATCCTGATTTAGTTACAGTTAGAGCTGACTCATTGAAATTATTGGGATAAACAAATGGTGACCAGCTTAAATCATATTGATTTGATTAATTCTATGTAAAACATGACTAAACCTGGATTCTACCCTGTTTTCAACAGCCAACTACTTCTGGAATTGCCAACCAAGATAGAATGTAATGAGTACTCACTGTTATTAGTCTTCTATGACTGTATGTTAGCTTTTATAGAATTACTCCAGTTAGCAGTTCTTTTGAAAGCTTTTTCATCTGTGTTAATTAACCAGTTCAGTTAATTTTTTTATCAGAATATGTGACTCTATCAATAATAGTGCACATATGTTCAACTATTGTTTCTTATCATCTAGCATGAATGTGTGTCTTGACTCTCATCACCTCGATTTGCACACTGGATTCAACTTTTTTGGCATAGCTCATGTAGTTTGTATCTTTCCATCTGTTCTTCTATCTCTAGTCTGCCAGGATAGTAAATCTTACTGAAGGTTTTGGAGCTGAGGTCATTCTGTAGAAAAGTACAACTGACCTACAAGATAGGTTCATCTAAGAATGACTGCCCTACAGTTATCTAGGGAACGTCTGTGACTGATGGTAGCCTTGAACCTGGGAGTTCCCAATACAAGTTCAGACCCTTAACTAGTACATCACATTAACTCTTACTGAAACTATCAGATCAACTCAATTTGATCTGAAACATCAGTCCAATCAGAATGGATGAATCAATCAAAATGCCTTATAAAACACATGTTTAAATCTTTGCTTGCACCTTATTTGAACTCCTTTATAAAGCATTCACCTTCTTTATGACTGGCACAGAAGGGGACATGGCAACTTGTGCACTAAGAAGAGAAGGTCTTGACCAACAAATTCTTGGTTGAGGGGATGTCACACTGATGGAACCTGGTAACTTTAAGGAGCAGTGACAGGAGCAGTGATACCTTATTTATTTTTTTTACTTCTTTAAATTTATTAAAGCCACCTAATTCCAATGGAGTCCTTTCAGAAGCTGCTGCTCTCATCACTGCAAAAATGGGAATCTTTCTCAGAATGATAAATGAAGTTTGACAAACCCAGGTTACTGGTTGAGACCCCTGGCAACTGCCAGCTGCTAATGGAAGGCCTACTTGGAGGAACAAGAGGGCCAGAAAGCTACAAGAACTGACCGTGGGCTCCCTTCAGTGGTCATATGCTGTGTGATGAAAAAAAAATTCATTTTTTTTTCTTTTCGCTTTGCACACACAGTTTGGGCCAATTCCAAGGTGGGAAACCCAGACTGGTTGTAGGTTTAAGCCAATGAAAGTGCTCAGAGGTTTCTTAACACGTCAATATGAGATTGCAATGTATAGAATTTCAAGTCAGATTATAACTTTTAAAAGAGGCTATTATGATTTTATCGCACCCTCTCTGGTGATGATTAATGTAGATCACCAGAGGCCAAACACATGCTATCATTGCGAACATGTACTTTAATTATGTCTCCCTCTCCGGGTTCTGTAATTTTGGACTTAAAAAGCAGCATTCTGCACCAGAGTGCAGCCCTCGTAAAATACGACTGACGTGTTATCATATAAATGAGGTTGCTTTGACATGATAGCACTCTCGTAAATCCAAAGGGAAGATTTGGAGACAAGATATGTCAAAAGTAAAACCGGCACTGTCTCTTAATCTTTGACATAAACTGTTTATGTTTTCTGAGTTCAACAATCATAATGTGATAGGTTGGCTTTGATGATTTGCAGATGAAATGGAGGAGTTATCCAGCCCCTCCCCCCTCATCCTGGTTCATTCCAAAGGTATTCACTCTTTTTTCTTTCTTTTGTGTGTGTGTGTGTGGGGGTGAAATTAAAGACTGCAAGACTTGCCAAGCCCTAATGAGAAGCTAAATCAGAGTTTTATATTGCCTTCCTGCGATTCGATTTTGGAAAGACCGGTTGACTCAAAACACATTTCTTTAACTATTTCCTGTTGGACCTTTTAAATCATTGCATTGTGAAAAGTTAGTTGACTGCCTGATCAGCTGAATTTCATTCTGGGCAAATAGCACTTCCGAAAATCAGTATGAATAAATCCCTATCTTATATGAGACCTAGTCTGGCCTAGTGGTTAAGGCAGGCATTGGTCTAGAAAGCAAGAGATTGTGAGTTCTAATCCTGCCTTAGGCACAAAAATTAACTGGATGACCTTGGGCCAATCACCAGGAGACACTGAGTTCTAGTTCCACCTGAGGCATGAAAGCTGACTGGGTGACCTTGTGCTCTGCACAACTCACCTTTACAGGGTAGTTGTGGGGAGAATAGGAGGAGGACGGTGCATTGGATATGTTTGGTGCCTTGAGTTATTTGTAACAATAATAAAAGTGGGAGATAGATAGATAGATAGATAGATAGATAGATAGATAGATAGATAGATAGATAGATAGATAGATAGTAGATAGATGATAGAGAAAGAAAGAAAGAAAGAAAGAAAGAAAGAAAGAAAGAAAGAAAGAAAGAAAAAAAGAAAGAAAGAAAGAAAGAAAGAAAGAAAGAGCTGTTTTTTCCCTCCTGCCATGCTTAATGACCCTGCAATTGCAATAAGTACAATAATTCTCTTAACAACCATGGCAAAAAGGTCATAAAAGCAGGTGTGATTCACTTAATAACTACATTACTTAGCAACAGAAATTCTGGTCCCGGTTGTGATCATAAGTCAAGCACTACCTATAAAAATATCAGAAATTGTTCTAACTGGACTTTTTCAGACCCAGCAGTTTGGGATGGAAATATACATAATGGTGGAAAATATCAGGACCCTCGGCCACTTGACAATTATGGAATAAACTCAGACATCATTAAATGTGTTCAAGTCAATAAGATACAGAAGCTTCTTTTTGCAATGAAAGGAAACATTGTGGAAATTGGAACACACAATTTGGTGCAATGTTAATTATTCCTTTGCTTTCTTCTTTATAATAGCTTTAAAAACTATCATTTTTTTCCTACAAGTTTGTTGGGTGGTTTCAGTTTATTCCTTATCTTCTCTGACTCTCATTTTATTATGACTTTCCCTGTATTGCTGACCTTAAAATGAATTGTTTGCTTTTAAACCTATTATTTTAGATAATATTCTATGACAGTTGAGGCAGAAAAGCATACAAAACCCACAGATTTCTTGGGGGGTTTCTTAATGATTGATTCACTAATTGTCTGAGGTTCTTGGTCTTAAAAAGAAAACTCTGTAAGAACATTTAAATTTATGCCTGACTTCTATCTACTGTTTTTCTTTTAGCAATTTATATTGATTGGGACAGAAAAATGTTGCAAGCCCAAGGATTCAAATGGGCTTCACAAGAGGCATTTTTGTGGTAGAGAATTTGAACTGAAAGAAAAACAGAAATAGAAATAGGTCTGATCTATTCTAATACTTCACATGATCTAATACTTCACATTATCAAAATCACGTGAAGTATTAGTACTACTTTATAAAACCTTGGTAAGACCACACCTGGAATACTGCATCCAGTTTTGGTCACCACATTACAAAAAGATGTTGAGACTTTGGAAAAAGTGCAAAGAAGAGCAACTAAGATGATTGAATGCATAGAGGCTAAAACGTATGAAGAACAGTTGGAGGATTGTGGTTTGGCTAGTCTAGAGAAAAGAAGGACTAGAGGGGACATGATAGCAGTGTTCCAGTATTTGAGAGGCTGCCACAAAGAAGAGGGGGTCAATTTATTTTCCAAAGCACCAGAGGGCAAGACAAGAAACAATGGATGGAAATTAATCAAGCAGAGAAGCAACCAGGAATTGAGGAGAAACTTCCTAACAGTGAAGACAATTAACCAATGGAACAGGTTGCCTTCAGATCTTGTGGGTGCTTCATCACTGGAGGTTTTTAAGAAGAGACTGGACATTCACTTGTCTGAAATGGTATAGGATCTCCTGCTTGAGCAGGGGGCTGAACTAGAAGAACTTTCAAGGTCCCTTCCAGCTCCCTTCTGATTGATTGAATTAATTGGGCTCTCAGTTCACAAGGTCCAAGTCTTTCAATGTGCTACTAATAGTAGAGTAATACATCTTGATTCTTTTTTTTCTAACCCTGTATTGAAGCTCTAATTGCTGCTCCATTCTTTCTGGGAGTTTCATTTCCTGCTCAGAATATTTTGAATTTGTCTGGTTGGAAACATCCCATTCCTGTTCCTTTTAAATACATTCTTATTCCTAGAATGTCTGTCCTCGTCCATGATGCTGTGCAGATGTTATGCGTGTCCATTCAAAATATTTTCCGTAAGCTTTGCTTGCATCAGCAGCTAGACTTCCCAAAGGTTTGATCCAGTCATGTCGTATTGCCTAGACTTACCTAATCCAACTCTTTGCTCCTTCCCACTGGTCAAATACTGGATGTCTCAAGTTTTGCTGACGTGACATTCTTCCTGTTAATATCAGCCTTTTCCTGGCATATCTAGAGAATTAGATTAATTAATTCCTCATGATGCTAAAGTCAACAGAGTTGCTGCAAATCTTATCTGTTTCTACCTGCTGAAAAACCCATCTGATGTACAGTTGGACTAAAGCAGGAGGAGGAGGGGTCTATGGGGTCCTTGGTGCTCTCTGACCTTGGTTGTTTTCTTGTAGACATTTCATTACCCAAACTAGCTAACATCATCAGTGCTAGAAAGGAGAGGGGCTTGCCCAGGGTAGGAGGAGGAGGAGGAGGAGGAGGAGGAGGAGGACTGTGGGATCCTTTGTGCTTTCTGAGCTTAGTTGTTTTCTTGCAGACGTATGTTTCATTACCCAAACTAGGTAACGTCAAAGGTGCTAGCCAGTGCTATAAACCATCTGCAAGAAAACCCGCTGAGCTTGGAGAACATCAAGGACCTCGCATTTCAACCCTGAACTACAAATATTTTTTCTTTATTTCTTTTGGTTTCTGTTTGAAGCCATTAGGAAGTGTTCATTGCACATTTCCCTTCTTCTCAGGAAATTGGAGGTGGGTGAACATGAGCAGCTTAAAGTGAAAAAGGATTCCACCGTTTTTGGGTGGACAAATCATTTAGTTACTCACTATGAGTTAATTGTTCATATCTGAAAAATGAAGATATACCACAATTCCCCTTCCATTGTAGTGTTATCACTGCCGGAAGCTAATGTAGCCTTGGGTATGAATCTCTGGACAGGTGGAAACAAAATTGGAGCTTTGCTATCTTCCTTTCTGTTTCTTCTTTGCTCACTTTTATCTTGAATATCTTGATTAAGGTAAATGATTTAAATAGATAAATACCTGGTACATACCTCCAAACAGGATACAGAGTGTCCTCAACTTACAATCACAATTGAGCCCAAAATTTATGTTGCTAAGTGAAACATTTGTTCAGTGAGTTTTGTCCCATTTTACGACCTTTCTTGCCACAGTTGTTAAGTGAATCACGGCAGTAGTTAAGTATGCAACATACCATTTCAGACAAGTGGCTGTCCAGTCTTTCCTTTAAAAACCTCCAGTGGTTGTGTGTATGTAATTACAATAATAAAATCACCAATTTGAAAGTCCAGCAAATAGAAGTGGAACAGCTGTAGCAAAAGAAAGAGAAGATAATACCAATAATGTTAGGTGCCTTAGGTGTAATCCCAAAACATCTGGAGCACCACTTGAACACCATTAGCACCGACAAAATCACCATCAGTCAATTGCAAAAGGCAGCTAGACTTGAAACAGCTTACATCCTATAGCAATACATGTAACCCCATCAACCAGCAACATTTGCCTATCCCTGGTCTTTGGGAAGGACTTAAGAAGGACTCAAAATGCCAAAACCTTCTGGCTGAATGTCCAACAAATCACATTAATAAGAATATATTAAATCTATATCCCATTCAACTTCCAGCAACTTTTAATAGATTGCTGCATGATTTGTGATTTTCTCACATTCTTTTGATTAATTGTAGTACCAAGATGAAATCTAACCCTGATCGATGAACTAAGTCAACTACATACTTGAGAGATCTTTTACACTTTTCCTCCGAAACAACTTTCGTGATTTTTGACCGTATCTACAATAGAAGCTGAGCTTGTCGATGAGAAAGGTCGGCAGTTCGGCGGTTCGAATCCCTAGAGCCGCGTAATGGGGTGAGCTCCTGTTACTTGTCCCAGCTTCTGCCAACCTAGCAGTTCGAAAGCATGTAAAAATGCAAGGAGAAAAATAGGGACCCCCTTTGGTGGGAAGGTAACAGCGTTCCGTGCGCCTTCAGCTTTTAGTCATGCCGGCCACATGACCACAGAGACGTCTTTGGACAGCGCTGGCTCTTCGGCTTTGAAACAGAGATGAGCACTGCCCCCTAGAGTCAGGAACAACTAGCATGTATATGCGAGGGAACCTTAACTTTTACTGCATTTTAACCACTGCACCACCACGGTTTATCTTTATCATTATCTTTGTAATTCATCCCCCCCAAAAACAAATGACATCATTAATATATTATAAGTGAGTGCCTGAAGACTGTACAATGCTCTGGTGCAAATCAGCAATGACATGTTCAATAGTTCTTTAAAATCTCTATATTATGTTTTCTAACCCTATAGTTTAAAAATGATCTTCATAACCAATGATTTCGTAATAAATGCTTTGCTGTGAGGTTGACCTAGATAAATTGGATGATTGATTTAAGAATTAGCCACAAGTAAACCAGTGCTAGAACTGACAGTAACATTTATGATGATTATATATAAAGAAGATCAATGTATGAATTCTATTATATTATTTTGCTCCCACAACCTGCAGCAAATAAGCTTTTCTTTTTTGCATGAAATGGCTCCTGCTATTTCTAAGCAGTAAATTATGCAGCAATCTATTAATATCCAATGAAATGTTAGCTAAAGAATGCGGACAAAAATGGGGAGAAAGTCCACTGAATAACAAACATCAATCTCAGAATTAAGTCAAGAGTTTCTGAAGGCTTCAAATCCCACATTACACTGGACCGCTAGATTTCTTAAAGCAGTCATAATAATATATGAGTCCAATTTAGGCAAATTTCCAGTTTAACTGCAATAATACCAGTGCCATTCAATATAATAGAATTTATCCTTCAAAGGTATGCTTGGTAACATTTTCTTTTTCCTCCATTTGCTCTGTATCTGCATTACCATAAAGGGAGTTCTTCTCCCTTATTGAAACAAGGGACAATCTGAATTTTTGTCCTTTAAATACTCTTGAGTGCAACTGGTACATCATGTATGCATATTTACATAGGAGAGTGTGGAAGAGTCAGAAATGAGTTGTCTAACCCAGTGGTGGGCAAACTGCGGCTCGGGAGCCACAAGTGGCTCTTTAGCCCCTTGAATTTGGCTCTTCCAGGTGCGGGC
>JANHJO010010392.1:163344-176130 GCA_032468235.1 Pseudoxyrhopus heterurus
AAGGTGGTCCCTATTTTTCTACTTGCATTTTTTACATGCTTTCAAACTGCTAGGTTGGCAGAAGCTGGGACAAGGAATGGGAGCTCACTCCATTACGCGGCGCTAGGGGTTCGAACCGCCGAACCGCCGACCTTTCTGATCGACAAGCTCAGCATCTTAACCACTGAGCCAGCATGTCACAAACCTCCAAATTTTTAGCTGCATTTTAAGCCACGCAATCATTCATTTATTGTGCCAGTATCACAATCTTCCACCAATCAGCTGACCATGGTCTCTCCCATACCCAAAAAGATAACAGTAATTTAGTGAGAGTACAATAATGTGACAGAACACTGTAGCTCAACCTTCTCACTTTGATGTTCAACATATGAGTCAAACTACAACTTCCATAATTATTATCCAAGAATCCCATATTGTAAATTCTGAGGATTGTCCTCTAATACATCTGCAAGATGACAGTTTGGAGGCTGCTAAAGATAATAGTAAGAAGTAAAAGATGTAAATACCACTGAAAAGTCCAGGGAGAGACAGCGAGGCACCTCTAAGGACCAACATATCCACAAACATTTCCTCTGATACCTATCAAGATCCCAGGGCTATTTCTTTGATCTAAGACTCTAATATTACATGGGAAGCATTGCTGCTACAAAACAAAGCAGAAGCTTTCTGGATCATCATCCTGTCTTGGGATGCTTTTGGACCATACAAACCCGGAAATTTGGGTTATAAATCAAATAAATAGGCTGTATAGATTTTCTTAGAAAATCAAAATTGAAGGTTTTCAAACAGAATAGAGCTGGAAGGGACCTTGAAGTCTTCTACTATAACCCCCTGCTCAAGTAAGAGACCGTATACCATTTCAGACAAGTGACTGTTCGGTCTCTTCTTAAAAACCTCCGGTGATGAAGTACCCACAACTTCTGACGGCAAGCTATTCCACTGGTTAATTGTTCTCACTGTTAATAAGTTTCTCCTTAATTTTTGCTTCTCTCCTTGATTTGTTTCCATTCATTGTTTCTTATCCTGCCTACAGGTGCCTTGGGAAATAAGTTGAGCCCCTCCTCTTTCTGGCAACTTCTCAAATACTGAATACTTCTCAAATATCATGTCCTCCTTAGTCCTTTTTTTTCTCCAGATTAGCCAACCCCAATCCTGACACTCAAAGTGGCTGGCACTCAAAGGTTGGAAATATATCTACCTGTCCAGAAAAAAAGGACATCATCCTTAGTGGCCAGAGAGATGATAGTGGGCTGATGACTGACCACACCCATTCTCAACACAATATTTTGCCGTTTGCCATTCTTTAGGTCTATTGGCCTAAAAATGTTGCTTATTTCCCAAAAGTAGATTGAGGTGTTTATGGTCCTTTCCTCAACCTGATCACCTCTTTAAAAAATAGGATTACAATTCACATTGTAACATAGGCAACATAATGTTGGGTTGTTCTGGTGTTGAGATAATGACAGTCCTAATAGTATATATTGCACCATTGTGGGAGATTTTCCTGATGTATGGTAGAAGTAATTTGAACAAAAATTGCTGTACCCTCGTTTTTTTTAGAATGGCAAAACATTTTCCTCATGCCATTAACTCTTAAATTATTGCATCCAACTGTAGTAGAAGACATATGAACAATGAAGTGGAATGGTGGGAGCAGTGGTACGCTATACTATGACAACTATAGCAGCTATGGAACAAGATGGGGGCAGGACACATGTGTGCGTGCACACACACATGTACACACACACACACACACTTATTTATTTTAGGACCTTCTGAACAAGTCTGGATGGAACAAGATCCTCTTATGTATTTTTCAGTTCAGTTTAGGTCTTGAGTCCAAGTCCTGAAAAACAATGGGTTGATAAACAATGGAGAGACAGTTGTTCAATCTTACTTTTGATCATTTTTGAAGCAGGCACTGCCACAGCATATAATGTCCCAATAGAAAGGAAGGAATCAGACTGTTCATATAAGGATACTTTCACATTAATGTAGGCAGGCAAGGGCCGAGTATTTTTGAAAGATTTGGACTCTTTATTCTCACATATGAATGCCAAAACATTCAACCATGGACAAAATCATGAAACTCATTTTCCATGTAGGGAGAACAATATTCAGATGTAATATGAATTAAATGCTGCAATTGGCAGCACCCTTATATGGATGTCATTGCAACAGGATCTTCATCGTCCCTAAAGATGCCTTTCATGTTAGGTTAGGTTTTCAGTTGGACATTGCTATAGACCAGAGGTGTCAAACTCATGTCTCATCAAGTGACGTATCAGGACTTTTTCCCCCTTCGCTAAACCATGCATGATGCATCCGGCCCATGGTCCAGGAGTTTGACAGCCCTGTTATAGACTGTTAAAGCACCTTCTTCATTTCAATAATGCCCAATTAAGGATGCTGGGGTAACATGGTCCCTTCTTTACTGCGAGAGGGATCTTGGAGTCCTAGTGGACCACCATTTAAATATGAGACAGCAGCTGTCAAAAAAGCCAATGCAGTCCTAAGCTGCATTAGCAGAGGGATAGAATCATGATCAAGTGAAGTGTTAGTACCGCTTTATAATGCCTTGGTAAGACCACATATTGCATCCAGTTTTGGTCGCCGTGATATGATGTTGAGACTCTAGAAAGAGTGCAGAGAAGAGCAACAAAGATGATTAGGGGACTAGAGACTAAAACATATAAAGAACAGTCGCTGGAATTGGGTATGTCTAGTTTAATGAAAAGAAAGTCAAGCAGTGATGTGATAGAAGTGTATTGTTCCAATATCTAAGGGCCAGCCACAAAGAAGAGGGGGGTCAAGCTATTCTCCAAAGCAGCTGAAGGCAGGACAAGAAGCAACGGATGGAAACTAATCAAGGAGAGATCCAACCTAGAACTAAGGAAGAATTTCCTGACAGAACAATTAATCAGTCCTTTCCATCTCTGTTATTTTGTTATTCTGCCTCCCTTCCCAGTTTTGTCCATCCTTAATAAACAAACTTGATTGTGATTTAGAGGCAAATTCTAGCCTCTGATACAAATTATGTAAACCAGATTAGATTGAAATATACAGCAATTTATTTAGGAACTCCGCCCAATAGATAGTTCATTCTGGATATTTTGCAAAAAAAAAATGAGACATGCTGTGTGGTTATGGATTTTTCCTTTTCTTATTCATTGCTTTTAAAATACACTAGTGCATTCGTTGGGGTTTTTTTTAGTGCCTGTTCTTTTTATGGCTGCCTACCACCTCTGATCATGGGTAACAAAGTCCTTTCCCAGCTACTAAAGTCCTTTCCCTTGGAGACTTCTTCCTGGAATCCATGACTTATGAAAGCCCTTGATTTATCTGAGTCTAGATCAATTTCATCTCTGTATATAAAAACCATAGAGTTGCTGAGATAGAAAGGATTCAAAATGTAATCTGATCCTGCTCCCTCCGCTAAAACAGGATCCACCAGATCAGTTACTCTGCTGCTAGGAAATTAAAACCTCAACGCTGAGGAGAGACAAGCACCACTTTGTACAATAAAAACCAATTATCGTCTGCGCTGAGCTTCTGAACTTGAAGGGAGCTCATAAGTCAGAGATACCAGACAGTTATAAGGAAACTCAGCCATCGCGCTTCAAGATCGTGGAAACAGACCTGGTTGAGGGGACTGATTCATAGGTGGAAAGACAAGCTGTCTGCTATTCAAATGATCTCCATGAGAATGCAGGCCTTCATTTCGTTTCCCCCTCTTTCATCAAGCAGATGAGAGCACTTTCCCACAGTTCTGAAGAGGATTGTTCCAAGGGGGTTCATTTGTCACCATCATCATTACCCTACCAGATAAGATTGACCAAGTTGGAGCCGTTAACTGAGGATCATCCCCCAGAATAAACTTGAACACTAAGCCCCAAAGTCCCAGCTTTAACCTACATAGGTTGAGGACTTTTTTTGAGGAATTTGGGGGGTTGGAATCCATACCAAACAGGGAATTGGTACAGGAGAAAACAGTAGTGATGGAAATATAAGTAGTCCTCAACGTACAACAGTTTGTTAGTGACTGTCTAAAGTTACAACGGGACTGAAAAAAAAGTGACTTATGACTGTTTTTCACATTTACGACCATTGCAGCATCCTCATGGTTACGTGATCAGAATTCAGACCCATGGCAACTGAGTTATATTTATGATGGTTTCAGTGTCCCGAGCTCATATGATTGACAAGCAAAGTCAATGAGGAAACCAGACTCACCTAACAACTATATGACTAACTTAACAGATGCAGTCTTTCGCTTAACAGCTGTGGCAAGAAGGGTCATATAATAGGGCAAAATTCACTTAACAACTGTCTCACTTAGCAACAGACATGTTGGGCTCAATTGTGGTCATAAGTCAAGACTACCTGTAATAACTTTTGATTGAATTAAATGTCATCAAAATTAAATAAACAAATCTATGGTGCACAGGGCTACTTCTCAAGCCTTTAATGATTTCCAGCTTCTGCGTCATTAAAAGTTATGATTTGCTAGTAACTGTTTTAAAGGGTTCTGGAGAATACATTCAAAGGTTTAGGCACTATCTGGGGAAGAGGGACCATGGCTAAAGAGATGTAATTTCAGACTGTTTACTTGATAGAATGGACATGCACATATTTTACGGGAGGCTGGATTAAATGTTGATGTTATTGAATCAAAAGGCATGGTTCTGTTGCTTCCCTTTTCATTTCTGTGATTAATTCCAAAAGCTGAAAGAGACTTCTATTTATGCACAGTGCATGGGGTCAGCACATGGGCTGAAGTGTCTTCTGGTTAATGGAATTGGTGGTTGATGCTTTAAAGCAAAACGCCTCACTGAGATCAATTCAATTGCTTCTTTGCCTGATAGAAGTGAAACCAAACAACCACAGTTTAAGTTTAACATTTCACTCCCTGAAGGCTAGATTTGCTGGATTTTTGTGGACCAGGGGAAGCAATGACATAAGTGTCATACTCGTGACATGTTCGTGCTCAACCTTGTCCTAGACAAATGCTCTCTGTTACAGTCCTGGGAATTGACTTTACACAATATCTTTATATAAAATTATGCATTCCAGCTTGAGAAATATATATAGCAAAAAGCTCATTTTATAATCCAGAGCACCTTTCTCAAATCAACCATTATGAGAACCCAGATTGTTGGGGGCAGTATGCTGACATTGTAAACCGCTTAGAGAGGGTTGCAAGCCCTGATAGGTGGTATATAAATACAGTGCTATTGCTATTGCAGCCAACCATCGGCCAATTTTCTTCCAGCGCTCGTTTAAGGAACCCTGGAGGAGCTTAGCGGCAGCATATTGCATGCTTTTCACTCTAAGCAGCCCTGGAAAATGCATGGCTGTGGCGCAGCATCCCTTCTTAAGAAGCTCCAAACCGTTGCTGTTGCTCCAAGCCTGGGTTCCCCACACGTGTATTGGAAGAAAGGGAGTCTGATTGTGAGGGTGGGCTTTTCCAAGGCTGGTTGTAGAGGGAAACAGTGAGTGCATCTTTCCCGAGAAAAAAGCCCACAAGGCGCTCCTGGCCAGCCTTCCAGAGACCGGACGCAAAGGGACGATTGTGGCATCGCGTCCGGCTCCATGTTTCCCGGAAAGCCTGGAAGCCAAGGCTTCTGGTTTCAATAAAAAGGCCAGGGGCGGGACTTCCTCTCTTCTCTTTTTTGGGGAGATTTTCAAACAAAGGGCTGGGAAATTCAAGCCAGGCGCAAGCTACAGCCTTGCCCTCCCCGGCCGGCAACTCTGGACAGGGCAGTGGTTCGGCTTTCCTGGCTGGCTGCGACTGTGACCTTACCTTCTCAGCTCCCCTCCAGCCCACATCTCGCCCTCCGCCTGGATTCTCCACAGCTGCTGTACTTTGCCTACCTGCGGGCAGGAGGTGACCAGGGAGCATGAGGCTATGCGGCCTGCATCTCCCCTCTGCCAGCCACCCCTGCCCCTCCCTCATCTGCCAGCCCACACACTTCAGACGAGTGCAGGCTGCCGTTGTGAGAACGGTGCAAGCCCCATGGGCTGGAATGTAAGGCTGACGGGGAAGGAAGATCCGCTCCTGGCTTGCTGCGTTCAGCCGAAGGGCCGCCGCCGTGGTGGTGGTGGGGACATGGCAAGGCTCAGCAGCCTTTCGGGCCCTGCTCTGGGCTGCTGCCTGCTCACCCTCCCCTCTGCCAGGGGTCCCGCATCCAGCGTGCAACAAGGGGACACACATGCTGCTTCCAGGCCAGCCCGATGGGCGGATGGGTGAGTGGGTGGCCCTCAGGGGAGGCATTTTCTCTCAGGCTTCCCACCTGGATCTCACGGAAGCCGAAGCTGGGCCTGAGTCTCACCATGTCCCCCTGCCCCCCCCCCGGTGGCCCTTTGGCTGAGCACAGCAAGCCCGGAGCGGTCTTCCTTCCCCGTTAGCTTTACATTCTAGCCCATGGGGCTCGCACCATTCTCACAGTGGTGGCCCACGCTCATCTGAAGTGCGCAGGCAGGGAGGGGCAGGGGCAGCTGGCAAAGGGGCAGTGCAGACCGCATAACCTCATGCTCCCTAGTCGCCGCCCACCTGCAGGCAGGTGAGGCCCAGCAGCTGTGGAAAATCAGGGTGGAGGGCGAGATGCATGCTGGGGGGCAGCCGAGCGGCAACGGCTCAGCCCTGGCTTGCTTTCCCCTCTGCCACCAGCCGTGGGAGGAAGATAAGGTCGCGGGATGAAGAAAAAGGTGGTCGTGGGGGAAGAAGCGGAGAGATCATGGGCCCTCTGAAGGAGGGGAAACAGCCAGGGGGAAGTAAGCGAGCCAAGTCAGAAGAGCAGTGGCGGGGGGAGATGTGTCCCTTTAGAAAGGCAGGAATTGGCTCATCCAAGGGCAAGCAGGTGGCATCTGCCCATAGGCCCCGGGGAAGGCCAGAGGCGGGAATTGGCACGTCCCCCGACCTAAGGCGAAGGGCAAGAGGGAGGCATTCTCCCATAGGCCCCGGGGAAGGCCAGAGGCGGGAACTGGTGCCTTACTAATTGAGTGAGCAGAGTGGGTGAGGTGCGGAGATCAGGCCGCATGGCCGGCGTGATAGGCTGCGACAAAGGCAGGCAAGCGGGCGAGGCGCAGAGATCAGCTGGGCCGCATGGTGTGGGCAAACAAGCAAGTGAAGGTGCCAGAGTGTAGCTGGGCATGGGCATGACTCTAGCGACTAGCCAAGGTGGGCGAGGCGAGATAGGACGGGGCGGGGAGGGCAGGGCCAGCCAATGGTGGGATTTGCCAGTTCGCCGAACTGCACAGAATCGTAACAACTGGTTTGCCCGAAACGGTCCAAACAGGCAGCAGCCCACCTCTGGTCATATCCCTTTTTGCAGCCTTCTGACAAGCAAAGTCAATGGGAAATCCAGATTCACTTAACAATCATGTAACTAACTTAAAAACTGCAGTGATATACTTAACAACTGTGGCAAGAAAGATTGTAAAATGGGGCAGAACTCAATTAACAACTGACTCACTTAGCAACAGAAATTTTGGGCTCAATTGTGGTTGTAAGTCAAGGACTATCTGTATATATAGAGAAAAAAATACTAGATTTTAAGAAATATCAAAGGAACTTTAAATGTACAGAGTTGAATCCTGATCCTACAAGAAATCTGTTTTGATGCAGATGCTAATACAAAACTAATTATAGTATAAGTTCAGAAGATCATCATACAGTAAAGGAAAACAGGTAAGTGTGGATCTCTTACATTAGTATCTAGGAATACATACACATCTTTGTGTTGTTTTCTGAAGCATTTGTCTTGAGTTCACATGGTTCTGCTTTTACACATTGGAAAACAGCTTCATGCTTGCCCAGAATAGAGTTTAGGAGCCAGTGTGGAACTTTGTATTTGGTGTATATTTGTGGTTGCAGGTGTTATCACAAAATATGCACAAGATACAATTCTTCATCAATAATTCTCTCTAACAGATTTCTATCCTTTCTTCATACAAATTAATTACAGTTTAAAACTGGCATTATTCTGATTACCTGTACATGCCTCCTGATCTGACATTCCTAGTGGGAAATACGTATGTGTAGAGGTAGTGATAGAAATATTAATAGCAGAAATACATGATATCCATTAATTGTTCTTTCTTGCCGATATGATGTTTTCTGCCCTGTTACCTCCCTACTTCGTGCCTCTTTGCCTCATCTCTCTTCTTCCCTGTTATCATTTTTGATTCAGTAGTTATGGCAGATTGATCTCCCAAATAAAGCTGATAGGTTATATATGGTATAGTTTTTATGGTTATTAATGATTATTATCTTATTCTCTTTGCTCCTTTTAATTTAGTTCTTCCATTTCACTCAATATTTGTTTTTATATACAAGTAGTCCCTGAGTTACAACTGTAATGGGACATGCCTATTTCGGTGGCAAGTTGTGCTGGTCATTAAGTGAGGCACCTGTCTGATCATGTCATATAATGATTCCTATTCCTGTTCTCCCCAATGTGGATTTTAAACAAAGTATAAGGTACTCAGGTGGGGAGACCCTGGGAGCCCAGCCCACATCCACCTGTCCTGGCCTCCCAAGGTCTGCTTCCCAGCCCTCAGGATCCCTGCAGGTTTTGGGCCTGCTTTCCCTCCCTATTGTGTTCCTGTAGGCCACGGGTGTCAAACTTGCCGCATAACGTGACATATCTATGTTTTTCCCCTTCGGGGAACTGGGGTGGGCGTAGCCTGTGCATGATGCATCCAGCCCATGAACAGCCAGTTTGATACCCCTGCTGTAGGCCTTGCAGCTGTTTCCCACCTCTTCAGATCCCACACCCTCTTCCCTATCCCGTGTCACTGATCATACACTTTTGTAGAGCTCCAGAGCTTGCATTGAGCAAGGACAACAGGCTGCACCATTCCTCGGAATCCTTGCAGGCTGCATGTTATTATCCTAGAAACTGGCAACATTTTCAGAACAGCCATAATTTATTTTTGGGTGGTAATAATGGTGGGGGATAAAGGGACTCTTTCACCTGAAAACCAAAGAAGTATGTCAAGGGAAAATGACCAAAAAAATATTGCTCTTTGCTTGTCCTTGTCAAGGAGATGAAAGAAAATCTAAAGAGAGCAATAGCCCAGGGCAAATCATGCTACAGAGCATGGGAACATGGCATTACCAACAAGCACTGAAAGAGAGGTCTAGTCTTGGTTGCCCCCTGATGACATTGCCTTTTCCTTTGTGAGGAGTGAGAATGCTGTTGTGATTGCTTCTGAAAACAAAAAGAGTAGACACCACAACAATTATGAAAACTGCTTTATCTCCCTTTCCTCCACTAGCCAGACCTTTTGCAGTCTGATGACTGTGCACACAAACTGAGCCTCCAGACATTAGTGCTGGACAATCTGACTCACTTGTCAGATTCCTTCCTCAAGAAGGAATTTTTCCTAGCCAATGGAAGAAGAGGGACCCAGAAACAGGAAGGGAAACTGGTCCTTGTTTTTTTTTATGTGCTTGTGATCCCTGATTTCACAAAAGCCTTCAGCTTAGGAAAGAACAGTTGTGACTGAGAGCAAGTTCTGACTTACATGTTGGACAGCACAAAAAGATCGAATATTGCATTTGGCATTCAATCTTTTTGTTTACAGAAAAAGAATGCTAAAAAGCATATTTTCCCAAATATGATTTTTATTAAAACTCTACTGTAAAAGCTATTACAAACTAATAGACAATAAGAAAGGAAAAAGAAGAGAAAGCAAAAAGTGTAAGGATAGGAAAAATGTAAAAGAAAAATAGAAAAAAAGTATAAAGAAATGGCTTCCAATATTCTTCATAGTATTGTAAGTACAAACATATTTTGACCTCTCTCTCTCTCTCTCCCTCCCTCCCTCCCTCCCCCTCTCTCTTTACATCATAATACTCTTCTTTTTATAGTCTAGCCTATCTAATCAAAATCATAAATCACAAGTTCATTTTTTTTCATTTTTATGCAAAAAGTCCATAAGAGGCTTCCAGCAATAAAACCAAATAATGTCTTTTCTCTAATCAAAGAAGTTAATTTATCCATTTTTGCAAAATCTGTCAAATTCACCAACCATTCCACCATAATGAGTAGGTCAGATCTTTCCATGTTTGGGCATAAAGCAATCTTGCTGCTATGATCATACATTGAAATAATCTTCAGTGGCTTTTTCCTGTTTATTCATTTATCCATTTTCCTAAAAGGAAAAGTCCTGGCTTCAATTGAACATCAATCTTTAAAAACCTTGATATCAAAGTATATATTTGGACCCAATTTGTTTTAGTTTTTAATGTGTCCACGACGCATGATAAAATGTCTCTTAATGTTGTTCACATTTCCAACAAATATTTGAAGTGTCTTTATAGATAATATCTCTAGCATCATGTATCAACAATACATCATTTTATAAAAAAAATCTTTGAGATCATAGCACAATGTAAATGTTAACCCTTTTAATGACATATGTTTCAATTGATCCATCTGCATATTATAACCAAATTCTTAGCCACTTTATCATACATTCTTAACTTGTTCTTCCTGTTTCAGATTTAACAAAAGTTGATTCATTTTGGAAACTACTGATATATGTTCATCAGTACACAATTTTATTTCAAATTCTGATTTACTTTGCTCTTCACCGTAAGTCTTTTTAACTATTTTAAATCTTTCAGACAACTATAAATGGGAGAACCATTGACAATTACATCCTACTTTAAGTTCTCTTGATTTGATTTTAAATTCCCCTTGATAATTTTCCAATAAACTCCAGAAAAGAAATTTCTTCAGTAACACTTTTTAAACAATATTATTATTACTTTAATAGCATTTTAATGCTTAATTGATTTTTAAAAATTTGTTGTTAGCTATATTGAGAAATAATTTTATCTTAAACATAGTTGCCAAGAAGGTTGAAATTAAAACTAATTCAACCAAACCAATACAAACCAATGTAGTTAGCATTTTTGGTTTTGATGAATAATGAATAGTTTGGTATCCTGGAAGCGTGGTTTGTAACTATGCAATAATTTCAGGTTTGGCCATTTTTCTTGTTAGTAAACTAAACTCTTTGTCAGGCTCAAGGCCAAGCCAAAGAGAACACTGTGAAATACAATCAGGTCCAATCCTTCATTTGCTTACATCTAATGGGCACAATCTAGTCAAAGTAAAGCTATAATTCTCTACCCTGGCAGATATATCCTGGGGGATTCTAGGATGTGGCTACCCTGAACCTCTTTTCCCCTGCCCCATTTAGCTTAGAACTGCATAGTTTCTTACTTTGGGTTTCTCTCTGGAATGTACTACCGGGACCTTCTTCCTGGGATAGGTGTATGCTGCTTAGACTTCCCTCTATTGCTTCTTCAGGTCCACATTCCATCGCAACTCTCAAATCTACTCAGACTATTGATGCTTGTATTTGAAATGGCAAAGACAACAAATTTAAAGTTGAAATTTGGGGTGTAAATAAAATACAGTGGAACCTCGGTTCACTTCAGTTCGCGACCAAATTGGTTCACGACCAAAGAATGAGCTAAATGTTTGACTGTTCCTGAACAAATCCTCGGTTCACAACCAAACAGCCACGGCGATTTTCCCTGTGTGGTTCAGCTGTGTTGGTCAGACGGGAACAGGACTCTTCAGATCCTGTCGGAGCTGGGAGGAGTTCAAGGCAAGGGGGGATCTCCTTGGTTCAAAACTCCACCTCTCTCTTGGCCCCCACTTCCCATGTAAGGCATGGGAATCTAAGGCGGCCTCTCCCAGGGATGTCCAGAATTGCTCCGGAGCCAACAGCTCACGTGAACCCAAAAGCCCCGGGCAAGCCAAGTGCTCCTCATCGAGCGAGGCTGCTGGAGAAACTCGGCTGAGCTGACCCTGCGAGTAGCGAAGCCGGTGGATGCCGCTGGGCACCTGCTTTGGCGTTCTCAGGAGGCACGCTTCAACCCCGCTGTCCGTGCCTGGCTGGCTCACTCAGGCGTGGAGTTGACTGAGGGTGACTCAGTGCCTCAAAGTGTGTCTCGGGGTTAACTGGTCTGTGTCTGCGCGGAACGTTTTGGCTCTGGAGGTGCCCACGACGTCGCTCCCAAAATTGGTGCGGACAGCTGAGGCCTTGTTTGCCAATTTGGCTTCAAAATGTCCCAGTGGGAGTAGATTGTGCAGAAATTGCCATGGGCCGGGTGAAGGCAGCGCACGGACGATCCTGGGCAGGGTGAGGGCGCAGGAGCAGGTGGGAGGCCGAGGGAGGCAAGCAGTGCCCTGCTTCCCAATCCCAATGCATGGATGATCCCGGGCAGAGCGAGGGCTCTGGGGTGGGAAGGAGGCAAGCCTTGCACCATTAGCTGGAGCCTGGGCGAGTCTGAACAGGGCCTCTGCCCCGCTGCCATCAAAAAGCAGCAGGATAAGCAGCCGGTTGCGGCAGGTCCCCAGCATGATTATCCCGGCACTGGGTGAGAGGCGGGCCAGGCGAAGGCAGCGCACGGACGATCCCGGGTAGGGCGAGGGCACAGGAACAGGTGAGAGGCCGAAGGAGTTTTCTTTAAAAACCATAAAGTTCATAGGGGTCTGGAACGGATTGTTTGTATTTCTATACAACCCAATGGGAAAAAGCCAGTTGCCAAGTATTTGGATCAAAATTATGTGACCTCGGGGAGGAATAGCTGGAACCCTATGGACCAGTCATAATCACTATTCATTCAGCCCATCATAACTTCAAATAGTCATTGAGTGAGTGCTCATAGGTCAAAGACTACCTGTAACTTTAAGTACAAAATGTTTGTATGGGTGATTGAATTGAATGTCTGACTCTCTTAACCCCTCTCGTCCCTGC
>JANHJO010010392.1:183021-194298 GCA_032468235.1 Pseudoxyrhopus heterurus
CGGATTGAATGGAAAATGTTATATTATTTTGTGTTTTAAAAATGTATTTATGCTTTTATTCTATATGTTTTTATACTGTTTTGTATTGCATTCTTGTTGTGAGCCACCCAGAGTCCCTTGGGAGTTGAGTGGCATACAAATGCAATAAATAATAAATAAATAAAAACATGCCTGGAACTGAACCCATAATGAAATCTGAGGGCTTTATTCTGGACTAGAATTTAAAGAAAATATATCCCAAAAGGCAATACCAAATCTCTTCCACACTGCTGTCAAAGAAACTACAAAAGAATTCACCAGCAGCCAAGCTGAGCTTTCCTTAAAACAAATCTACTGGAAAAAAAGCAACAAAGAGAAGGAGAAAAAGTAATTGGGTCATTACAGCTTTGATATGCAGCTTGGTCCTGTACATACATACACACACATACATACATACATACATACATACATACATACATACAGTACATACATACATACAACCAGGTCCCATCGATTCCAATGGCCAAGATTAGGTTTTGAATAGTCCTTGGACCTGATGATAGACTAAACATCTGAATGAACACACCTTCTTGTCCTGTTGCCATCTCACCATATCTTTACTCCTCCCTTTAATTCTGATTTGTAGAGAAAAGAAGAGCAGGCCACAGTTGAATGCCTACCAAGAGGACAGTGAAGAGATAGAAACAACAGACTCTAGAAGCAAAGTTGGAAATTTGGGTGGATATCCTTCTGGTTCTATGGAGTATGGATAAGATGATGTGCACCCAGACATTTTTGCACCAGGGTAGCATCATGGCACAGTACCATTTGTTGTCTAGGGCCATTGAAGGTACCGAGGTTTGGATGTGCCAGGAGTGCCACCCTCCTCTTTGAATGCCAAATATACTCCAACTCCCTCACTACACTTCAATTGCACTCCAGATATTCTCTCTGGGCCCTCAATTCCCCAAAGCAGCTTTGCAAGAGCTTTAGGTCAGGTACAGAATAATAAAATTGGAAGGGACCTTGGAAGTCTTCTAGTCTTTTCTCCTTCATTATGTGTTGTTTCTCTCCTTGATTAGTTTCCATTCATTGTTTCTTGTCTTGCTTTCTGGTATTTTGGAAAATAGGCTGACACCCTTCTTTGGGGCAGCCCTGAAATATTGAGGGGCTGCCACAACATGCTCATGCTGAGGAGCAGTGACAGTGATAGTTTCTGGAACTTTCCCCTGACTGCCACTCAGTATTGCCAATTGTTTTAACATTTTAACTGACTTTTAACTGACTTGGATTGCATAAATCCCAAACGCTCATCCTCAATGCCAATGTCCTTGATTTTTACGCAGCATGTCGCTGATACTATCTTATTTTATTCTATCTTACACACCACTTTTGTATTGTTCTCTGTCCCCCTCTTTTCCCTTTACCCTTCGGTTCAAGACTTCGGTCAGGAACCTAATAAAGAAGAAGAATAAACATATGCAAAATGTATTTTAAAACATATGTAGTGGTGTAATATATTAAGTTGCATACTTCAGTGCTTAATAGCTGCAATTGTGCATTTTATGGAAAAAAAATACATTCAAATGATGTGAATTTTCAAGATATTGAAAATCTAATGGATAAGGAGCAGGCTTGAACAGATTTATGAATTAGCATATGATATCATTAAAAAATTACAGGCTGATTTGCCCATATTTGTATAATAGTATGAATATTGTTAAATGATATTTCAGTAGTTTAATAATAGATTTTCCCACTTCTCTAAAAAAAAAAAAACTACAGAGCACACAATTGTTCCTCAATTTTCTACTGAAGATCACTTTAATATAAGACATTCTCAAGAGACATTCACCACATCTGAAAGAATGCAATTCATTTCAGCTTAATGAGCAACTATCTAATTTTGATTGTAGTTTCTGCCTAGCAGGTTTAACCATACTGTGATATTAACACCAGTAATAAAAAAGAAGAAGTGTCTTTCTTTTTCCATGGATGCAATGCAGGCTATTGAAGCTCAAGTTAATTGCATCAACAGGAGCCAAGAATAGCTGGAAGTACTTGATTACAAAAAGAACAAGGTTCTAATGGGAATTTATGAAAAAGAGTTCCTATTTTATTTGGCTAGGATGCAAAAGTACTTGTTTTCGTTCCTTCGCTTTTATCAGCACAAGAATGATTTTATTTAATTTTGCAGAGAAGTGTTGAAAAGAATGAGCTGTTTTCCTTTTTTACTTAAGGACTAAATTTCTTGGATTGCAATAGCAGGAGGTTAGTTTGTTAGGTGCTAACAAGTTGGAGTCATCTCCATGCAACTACAGAGTCATGGATCATTCCCTTGAGCTGTTGTTAGCAACAGTAGACGTTTTTGATCCAGAATCCAGAATATCAGAGTTGGAAGGGACCTTGGAGGTGTTCTAATCCAACCCCCTGCTCAAGCAGGAAATCCTATACCATTTTAGCAAATGGTTGTCCAGTCCCTTCTTAAAAGTCCCAGTGTTGGAGCACCCACAACTTGTGAAGACAAGTTGTTCCAGTGGTTGATTGTTCTCACAGTCAGGAAATGTCTCCTTAGTACTAGGTTACTTCTCTTTTTGTTTCGTTTTCACCCTTTGCTTCTTGTTTTGCTTTCTGCTGCTTTGGAAAATAAGTTGACCCCCTATCCAATCTATGTTATCTTTTTTTTCTTTCCATTCTCCTACTTTTCTCAACCCCTGAAGAGCTGAGTTCTCTGCTCCATCAACCTTTTTGCATCCCATGCTCCAAAATATGTGAGTTTCTTCTGGCACATCATTGTTTTGAGAAATAACTCAGTCTTTATTTGGTCCAGATCATTCCTAGTAATTCACAATACTCTAAATCTATAATTCAAAAGCATAAGTCCTCTTATTCTTGAGCTTTCACAACTATATATCCAGCCAGATTTCACAGCTGCTAGAAAAACCATTACGTTAACTATTCTGATTCTTGCTGTCATAGAAATATTTTTATCCTTTGCAATCTTGTCTAAGTTTATCATTGCCTTCTTTCCTAGAATTAATATCCTGTTTATTTCTCTGGTATACTGTCTGTCTCTATCTGTGCTTAAGCTAGGAAAACAAGCTATCTACCATTGTCAATGTTTCTGCTGTCAACTGGAAGCTCATATATCATGTTGGGTGACATTATCTTTGCCTTCTTAATACTTAGCATTAACCTGAATATTTCACTTTCCATTTTTTTAACTTCTTAAGTATTTTTTTTATCTTTGGCTAACAACATATTAAATTATGAATGTTTGGGCCTCCTATTACTACTAATATTCCTTCCAGTTCTGTCACATTTATAATGTATTTGCTACATGTCAAACAGATGTAGTCTCATTTCTTTCCTATTCTGAATCATTCTGTTTCTTCAGTTGTAGTTCTTCTTGTTCACTGTAAAACTTCTCAGCTGTTTCAGCACACAAAGTGATCATGATACACTATCCATTCAAGGTATGATCTACACCACAAATGTCAAACTCGGGGCATCACGTTGCCATCACGTGATGTTTCACGACACTTTTCCCATTTGCAGAGCTGGGGTGGGCGTGGCCTGCCAGTGTGACACCCCTGATCTACATAATCCAGTTTTTGATGAAGCCAATAAATTAAAAAAAAACCTTTCTTATATCATTTTGCTGTTTCTCTTATCTATCTGATACTACCTCTCTTGAACTGTGTCTTTTTTCCTTTCATGAAATGTACACATTCATTTATCCTTTGTAAGATCTTCAGGAAAACTTTGATTTCATGAGGAATTAGTGTAATGTTTGAACAAACTGTACGTTCTCTTGCATGGCTAGATATCCTGATTTTTCTCAATCAAGTCATGTAATCTTGTTCCATATTTGCAGATAAATAAATGTTAACTGTCCCATTTTATGCGTTTTTAAACAGTTCAGAGGTTATTGCATCTGAGCTTGGTGCTTTCCTATTTGACAATTGGTCTAACTGTTATACTTCACTTTCTGGTAGAGATTTATCATCTTCTTATTCCTGTTATTTTCCTTTATTTCTTAATTGAGTTTTTTCTTTGTCTTTTATTGCTTCTACGTCTGTGTTCAGTCATCTTATCTTCTTCGTCTATGTTCAGTCATCATATATTCTTCTTGTTGCCCAAGGCTTTTATCTTCTGTCTTGTTCTTTAGATCATTACTCTTTAAATTTTGGCAATATTTTTTCTGCTTCAGTTTTCATAATATCTATTATCTCTAACTCGTATCTCCTCAGATTGTATTTACGTGGGTTAAATTTACTAAATCTCTTTCTTACACTGATCTTTTATTATGTCCTCCAGGTGAAACCTTGTGGTCTACTCCTTCAATTTTCTAAGTTTAGCCCAAATATTTGACACCAAAAATCCACAGGCTGTTCCACAATCAGCATCTGATAGTCATGGCTGATTAGATTACAATTCTTATTTATTTTATTTATTTATTTTTATTATATTTATATGCCGCCCAACTCCCGAAGGACTCTGGGCAGCTCACAACAATATGATAAAACAGTATATAAAAGAAAACAATACAATCTTAAAATGCATTCTAGATAAAATAAATAGGCAACACACTCCATTTCAATCTGGACCTCAGAAGATTCTTGCTCTCCTGTTTCTTATTATTTAGTTGAATGGATTACAGTGCATCCAACGATATCCACATGAAGAATCTACATTTATGTTGCTTAAAGCAGGTATTGGCAATAAACAAAGAATTTTCTTTGCAAAACTCTATTAAGAGAATATTCTCATAACTCCAGGCTCTGCTATTTGTATCATATTGGGATTCCCTGAATATTTGTTAATTTAATTATTCCAGGATCATTGATATGATGTAGTTCAGTGTGATCACCACTCCGTTCCTTTATATCATTGCATGCTTTGAATAATACATCAGCTAATCTTTTGATTTAGATTTATGGTGTTAACTTACTCCTAAAACTTGCATGTGTTATGGAATTTATGGATAGAAGCTTATCAAAGAGAGGTCCAATCCAGAATTAAGGAGAAAGTTTCTGAAAGTATTAACAATTAATCAGTGGAAGGGTTTGCCTTCAGAAATTGTGGGTGCTACACCAGTGGAGGTTTCAAAGAAGATATTGGACGGCCATATGTCCAGAATGGTATAAGGTCTCCTGCTTTTGTATGGGGTTGGATTAGAAGATCTCCAAGGTTCCTTCCAACTCTGTTATTCTGTTTCTATTTCATTTCCACTTTAACAATTCTTTAATTTGTTTCAGTTTATGATTCTTACATTTCATGTTCCAACTGTATGTAGCTGTAGGAGATGACCAGTCTGAGCCCGAGGGAGAGATCAAGAGCATCATTAGTTTAGAGTCCTTTTGTGCCCACAAGTGATCTAAGTTAAGCCCTCCTTGAATTCTGTTGAATCTTATCTTATCTTTTGTTGAATCTTATCTACCGCCAATTTGCCTTGATACTTAGTAGTTCAGATTCCTGTTAGAGAGCTAGCATGGATTAAACTTATACTCATTTGATCAACCTTGGTTCCTTGATTTCTTGTGTCTGATAGTATCTTTCTAAAACACAGACCTTTTGGGGCTTTCAATGCAGGGATTTCTGACACACAATTTACCTACAGCTTCAATCTGGTCATGTTATCATTTCCAAATCTATTCATGCAGGTTTGATTTATTTATTTTTTGCCCAGAACTAGAACAGAGCCTCAATCAGTGTCAGCCCTCCCAGATAAGCCAGACAGATTTCCTGTAGATGAGCTAAATCTACTGTATTGCAAGGCTCACGCAATCATGCTACTGTGACCACCTGCCCCCAAGCTCCCCCCAACCATTTGGGATTTAGGAAAAGGGGTGATATGAGGATATTTGGAGGCTCTTCAGTAATGGACATTAATAAGAAAGACATGGTTTAGAGTTTTTCTTTAGTTTTATTGTGTGTACATTTATAATATTTATAGTGTAACCAGTCTTATTGTGTGTGCCAAAGAGTCACTTTTTCAAGAAAAGGATGTTAGTGCTTGTTTTTTATTAATGCTTTGGACAGTTCATATCTAGAACATTTCCAATAGCTCTTTAGTTTGCTAGTGCATGTACTTCATCTATCAAATTTAATTGAGACAAATCTCAATTTTGCAACTGCTTTTGGGCTTCCTTGCAGCCACATTTTACATTTACCTGCTAACAATATTTTTCTGTTTGCTGGCTCGCCATCTGTTACACAAGTGGCAAAAGCTTTAATCTTCCAATTTGCAATTATGCTAAATTAGACTGTTATTATTAATAATAATGTGACTGACAGTGTAAACCTCAGAATAAAGCACTTAATCAATGTTCTTGCAATATGACAATGTTCTTGCAATTTTCTAAAAGCAATTTTCAACAAAGACGAGTGGACCAATGAATATTTGTGGAATATCTGATTGATTTGGGTATAAATGTTGTGCTTTGCCACAGTTTTGATATGCATGTTTGTATACTGGCATGTTTATACATGTTAAACTTTGTGTGATGGTCTTACACCACAATGTCAGTAATTTCTAAATCAAACCCCAAAATTTTGCCATTCTTACAACACAACATGTGAACTTAGACTCAACATAGCTTTGTTCACAATCTGTTTATATAGATTTATAGCACATTGCTGGGAAATCTATACATCTGCTGGTTCAATTTTTTCTTGGAAAAGTAAGAATCCCTTTTGTATTTTTTTTCTTTTGAAAAAAATACTCTCCACTGGTGTGCTTGATAATAGTTTATTTTATTAATAGATTAATCTTCCCCCGGAGATTAGGACCATATCCAGTCTCCTTTCCTTCCGTAAGGCAGTGAAGACCTGGTTGTGCCGGCAGGCTTGGGATTGAAATGAAAGGGTGTGATTGGGTTTTAACTTTTGTATTTTATATTATTTTTATGTCATTTTATTGTTGTACATCGCCCTGAATCCCTTTGGGAGAGGGCGGTATATAAATTCTAATAAATATAAATATTAATTTGCTTATTAGAGTTATACGCTGCATGTTTGTCTTAGTTTACTTATCGAGTTTCTTTGCACATTGTTACTGATTTTATAATGTATTAATTTCTTTAAGATGTTTAGCTATGCAACTTGTTTGGCTATGATAGATGGAATATGATTCTTAGTAGTAACAGTAATAATCATAACCATCATAAATAATAACATAATCCTTAACTAGAGCAAACCCTCATTCAAATATTCATTTCTTAACTGGGGTCAAATCAGAATGGGAGGATCCAGTTTTGCCTGTAGCAAAAGACACCACTTCTGAAAAACCTGAACTGATTTGCTGTATGAATTGAACTGATAAAGAACTGATTTCTTCATTTGAATTTTTTGTATAAAATAGGAGTATTTTTAGCTGTGGTTAGCTATTGTAACTGAATAGCAAACAGCATTTCTCTGGAAGCAAATAATTCTACCGGAATATTTGAAGGCCAGTATTTAATAATACATACTTTATGAACTGCAAGAATTGGCAAGGGCCAGTTGCGTGGCCTGTTTTTAGTAAGGAATGTTGTTGCCTTTCCCAAAAGATAGACATGGAAGCAGAACGCAGCATGGAAAATGAAGAGGTTCACAGGAAGGTTAACGTTTATAGGAGTTTGAATGGATTTAGTATGCTACTGGCTTGGAAATATAGTCTTCCTAAAAAAATATTAGTTTTGTAGGATCCTGGAACACAGGCAGACTGACTGAAGCACTTGAGTTTTGTAACTCATCACATCTATTGTAAGACCTTCATCTCTGTATTCAGAAAGAGATAGAGACAGAGAGGCGGAGGGAGAGAAGGAGAGCAACTGTGCACTTTCATCCTGAGCCAATCTCCTGCACAATGTTTTTGCAAGCAAGAGGTGTCAGCCTTCCTGAATCAAACCTAGACAGGAAACATGACTAGATGAAGTCGGTCTACTTTATTGTAAGGCTACATGAATAGAATCTTGCAAGTCTGAAAGTACAAATTTCCTGCCCTCCACATTTAACTGCTTGTTCCAGTACTGGGGTTCCTTACTTGGTTTCTTCCTCTGACTGTTAAGCCACTGGGGGCACCTGCTCCTCTTATCTGATTGTTTTCTAGGCAGCATCTCTTCCCCTCTTTCATCAAGGTCACCCATGCATTCCATTACAGGACGTGAGCAAGGGAAGTCATTGGCTACGCTGCTGCCAATCTAGATGCCATGTAAGTCATTGCAACATTCTAAAAGTACCTACACTATACTACTTCGGAGCAGGGAGGAATCAAGTATGAAAGAAATACCGTAGCAAAAGTGTATAAAATTATGCATAATGAAGAAATGAGAACTAGAAGTGTATTGTTTTATCTCAGTAGCAGATCCCAGTTTATCCAGTACACTAATTAGAGTTTGTTCAGGAAACAGCCAAATATGTAGAAGTTGGAATTTGATCCCCTGACAACATAAATGGATTTTCCATGTCCTTACTGTGGCTAAAAAAACTTAGATTGCAGAATTGGAAAGATAAATGTATGGCCCCATTTATTCAATGGATTGAAGGTCTAATTGCACTTGCCACCTATAAGCAGACTGCCTATCACAAGAACAAGGACATACATTCAATTTCGCGGCTACTAGGATTGTTGGATGAGCAGGCACAAAAATAGCCAGGTGATTGAAGCCTGGAAACGGGCCCCTCATCAGTCAACAAGAGTGCAGATTTAACCCCAGCTTATCAAGTACTTAGGAGGCAAGGGCTTGGCACCACAAACAAACAACAGCCAATGACTTAATAGCCAGCCATCAAACACCCCAATCAACATCTAAAAAGCCACATACAACAGGCACCATATAAATACTACATACAGAACAGCCCAAAGCACAGACTCTGCTAGAGAGAAGTTCCCTGAAGATGGGCTCCAGCATGAATCGAAAGCTCAGAAGACAAAACCTCTGGTCCCAGTGACGGACCCACATTAGATCCTGCAACGTTATCCTGGAACATTTATATTTGCCTTGATTTGTGAGACTGTCTATAGATGTAAACTTTGTATGGACAAACATACAACCCTGGAGGACATTCCCAAATGATTCCTTGTTGGACTATCCCCTTTAGAAAGATGACTATAACCACACATTATGGTAGTCCTGGTTTGCTTAACTGTGATTAATTGAATCAGCCTTAGTATGCTGTTTTCATGAAACCTATCAGAGTATTTTTAAAATTCATTATTTAATAAATTTTCATTTAGCTACCCTTTAACATCACAAAAGGCACAGATTTGAGAAGTATGAGGAACGCATTTTATTTGAGTCATATAATGTATTCCGGTTTGTTTTCAATTTTTTATAAATTTAGTTCTGAATCAGCATTGAACCACACATTAATCAAACAGGCTGGCTTGACATTCCACACTAAGCCACAAAAAGCTGGACAAGCTTAAAAATAACCAAGTTTAGTAGTTGTGCAATTGCAGCTGCTATGTTTTTTGTACTTACTTGGTTAAATTGCTGTGAGAAACACAGCCATACTGATTCTTCTTTGTAGCCTGAGCCAAAAACACTATATTTCAAACAAATACTGTATACATGCCTTTCTGAAACAAAAATCTTAAGAAACATAGAAATATTATTTTTGCCATGTTGACTGTCTTTCATTTGAGCTAACCCTACTCTTTAATCAACAATTTCCGAAGAGAAACACTTTATTTGACTAATTTAAAGACTTCAAATTAAAACACCATTGCTACTGGCCTTCCAAAAATAACTAGATTATTTGTTTGTTTATTTATTTGTTTATTTTTTCTCCTTTTCTCTTGGCTTCAGGGGATTCTGAGTCATTGTATCTAAATAGTTTGTGAATCCTTTGGCTAAAAATCTCAGCACCCACAATGCACTCTCCTCAATTTGTTGCAAGTATTTAGGTTCTTCCGCACAATTTTATAATAAATTCCATTCAATTCTGCGTCTTTATTGCAATCTTTATTGCTCAACAAACATTCCATCTAGTCTCCTATAATTTATATCTGAATAGGTTTATTATAGGCAGAGCATTTCATTCATTGTGCCATTAATTCTGGAACCTGCTAGCTGTTTTCAGTTTGGTTGCTTGACCATTATGCTCTTTCAGTACAATTGAATTTTTGGAGTTTATGAAATGGTTTATGAATATGTAATGCAAATTATATTAACAAGATGTGTTCGTGCTTTGTATCCTTTATGGCCTCTTCCAGTCAATGGCTGGTTAAGAGAACAGGAATAATAAACCATTTTGCTTCATTTCTAGGATGTATTAAACAGAATTGCCTTATTGTATAAAATTCTTTTTTTAAAAAAAAATATAGTGATTACACATCAGGCAAAACAATACTTGGTAGAGTTTATAGGTCATTCTTTCTGATGTTTTGAAGACTATAATATTCACTGTGGTACTGAATGTTAACAATAGGGACTGCAATACTTTTTTAAAAAAAAATGAGTCCCAATCAGTTCAGGAACTGATAAGAGACAAAAACATAGACTGGTTAAGGGAACATTGGAAATCATGCATGCCATATTTTGGGGGAAGACATTGTTCCAACTAGATGGATGGAAGGGCATGGATGGGAAATTGATTGATTCATTATGTGCCATTAATTCATTTCAGAGAAGAACAACAAAAATGATAAGGGGTCTGGCGGCTAAACTGTATTATGAACGGTTTAGGTATTTCTACCCTAACAAACAGAAGGATTAGGGGTGACATGATAACAGTCTTCCAATATTTGAGGGACTGTCTCAGAGAAGAGACTTATTCTCCTAAGCACCAGAGGGCAGGACAAGAAGTAACAGGTAGAAAATGGTTAAAGAGAGATCCAATGCAGAGAAATTTCCTGACAGTGAGAAAATTAATCAGTGGAACAACTGGTCTTCAGAAATTGTGGGTGCTCCATCACTGGAGGTTTTCAAGAAGAGATTAGACAGCCATTTGTCAAGGATGGTGTAATCCCCTTGGGAAGGGGATTGGATTAGAAGGCTTCCAAGATTCGTATGATGATTCTATGATGCCTAATGACCACATAGATAGATTTTCTCTCTATTTATGTGACTATAACTCAGTCTTTCAGTTCTTCCAATAGTACCCTCATTGTCATTTCAACTGAACCCATTCTTCTTGCTGCAGGTCATTCTTTTTTTCTTTTTCCTTCCACCTTTCCCAGAATTAGATTCTTTTCCAGAAAGCTGGATCTTAAGATAATGTGTCTGAAGTAGGATAATTTCTTCCAGGAAATTCAAAAGAATATGCCACAGTAGAAAAAGAAAGACAGAAAGAACGAAAGAAAGAAAG
>JANHJO010010392.1:211036-218536 GCA_032468235.1 Pseudoxyrhopus heterurus
GCCTGGTGGGATTCGAACTGCTAAATTGCAGGCAGCTGGGAGCTGAATACTTAATTACAAAATACAGCGTTTAGCCCACTGCACCATTCAAGGCTCTTAACGTATGTAAATAGTCATTCTGTCCAGTTGTATCATTTTCTTAGTCATATAATTTACATTTTTCACATCACTTGCATTGTTTTATGATTTTGGTGTAATTATGCAAATGAAGACATCAGTTGTTATGTAAATTCAGTTTTAATCAACATTTAGATTTAACAGAACCTTTACATATCTAATGGCCTATTAAATCAAGGTGTAAGTTTTCATTGCAGTATTCAATATACAATATAGTTTATTATTACAGTGTTCTAATTTTCTAAAATATATAGTTACAAAAGGTAGGAATTGAACAGGAAGTTCACATAAATAAATGAGCTTCAACTGCTATCTTTCATGTTAAGAATAGTATGTGGGAATTGTTTTGTGAGACAGAGGGAAGAACCACAATCCAGAGAAATAGCAACAGCACTTAGACTTATATCCCACTTCACAGTGCTTTACAGCCCTCTCTAAGCGGTTTACAGAGTCAGCATATTGCCGCCAACAATTTGGGTCCTCATTTTATCCACCTTGGAAGGATGGAAGGCTGAGTCAACCTTGAGCCAATGAGACCCGAACTGCCAAACTGCTGGCAGCCGCTGATCAGAAGAAGTAGCCTGAAATGATTGGATAAGAGGCAACTTAGGATGCTGATTGGATGTGAAAATGGGCTAAAAGTAATGGATCCACCCTCTTCCCATTTACTCCAACCTGGGTGAGTCTGGAGACGCTGAGTCATTACTAAGACTAATTACAGGCTGAGGATGGATTAACCTTTGATGACTAGTATAATCTTCTAAAAGAAATGAATATGCATCAGCCTGGAAAAAAAAATCAGGACTAAATACCCTGCAATATCACTATGAGATCAGGTCACTTCTGTGGCATTGTGTTAAGTATTGGCCATGAAGCAATGACAATAAGTTATGGATTCCTGAAAGAAATGCCTTTTGGTTGCGTAGTACCTGCTGTGAATAGTTCTTAAAATCAGTTATTAATTAATTCATAGATAGATGGCCCTTGCAATTATGATTTCCATTGGTATCCTTGCATTCAACATTATTTCTCTGTGCATTGCTTGCTGATCACATATTTATGCTTTATTTTTCCTTCAAAGGAATCAGGATAGTTAGTAGATCAGGATCAACATACCATAGACTGTCCCATTTCATCCTTAAGAAGAGATTGTTTAAGTCCAGCTTATTTTTAAGCTTGGAAGGGATGATTTTTTAACTACTGCCATAAGTGACACTATGTAACTATGGACATTATGGGTCCATAGATCTTTAACCAATGTGTCTCTGTTCAAGGATCACATCTTATCCACTCCCACCCCAACTTGTCATCTTAGGTGATTTTAAAGTAACTCACTAATTTAGCTACTGTATATTGTCAACTCCACTAAGTAGACCAAACCAGAAATCAACTCCACAGGAAGGCTCTGAGACTGGCTATAACGAAGAGTCTTGCAAGTCTTTTTACATGCTCCTCCTTCTAATACTGCAATGAATTAGAGCCTGAGCCATTTCCAAACTCTTCTCTCCTTTCTTGGGGCTTAAACATGCCTAGGTAACAGTCCTTGCATATTTCGATCAAGGTCATAATCCTTCCTTTTTACAGCTCGAGACGAGACTGGACTAGAAGACCTCCAAGAACCCTTCCAACTCTGTAATTCTGTATTCTGTAGATATACAATCCAAAGTATCCAATTGGATTGTTTTTGGAGGGAGGGAGTAGTGCAGCTTCCATAGCCCCTAAGAATTTTGATTCTTAATATAATGGAAGAAGGACATTATTAAATGCATAAGGACTAGCCTTATTGAGTGTATTTAGTTCCATTTAAAATTGTTATCATCCCAGTTTATTTTAATCCAGATCCCATTTGTTTCTTTATCCTGATTCTGTCCATTTTAATGCTCAATTATGGTCCTTCTCATTGAGAAATCTTGTCTTGTTCCAATTGAGCGAAGTGGGGTTTTTCCCCCTTCTCATAGTTTATAACGGTAGATGTGGATCCAAGACTCATGTGTCCACCCATGCCACATTCACAATATGTGACTTTATGTGAAGAAATGAGTATACACTTCAACTCTTTTTCATAAATGCCAAAGGGAAGCAGAATTTGAGATCACCGTATTTTCCTAGTTTGCAAATTTGAATAAGTGATGATTGTTAGTCATCCCATGTTTGCCAAATAAAATTAAGAAATAAATTTATTGCAGAAACATGAACGTAAGAAATTGTATGTCTGCCCACAAGGATTTGTCCGATCGTATTAGTTATCTATAATATCGCTTCTAAGGTTGGGCTCGGTCTTTTAGATTTCTGAGTTGTTTTTGTCTGTCAGGTTTTTTGTCTGTTAGGTTAAATAAATACGAAAAACCTAGCTAAGTGGGGAAAACTCACAATGTTTCACACAAGAACAAAAATCTCAGGTCACACCTATATATTATTGGCAACTACACTTTTACTGTGACTAACAGGAAGAATTCATTTTTTATTTCAACATCTTTGATTGATTAGAAAGAATATTAATGCTTCACAGTGATCAAGAAACTGCCTATTAGTATCTCACCACATTGTGAGATTTGCAATGTTTTTGCAAGTCTCCAAAAAAAATGGATATTTCATTCACATGCATAAAATAGACTTTTAAAAACTCTTCAAAATAATCATACACTCAAAAGAATGTGTCTATGCAAAACCCTTTATCATGAAATATGATTACTTTTTTGATTGATAGATTACATGCTATGAAGTCATTGTCAATTCTTTATAGAATTGTCCATGAATTGTCTCTAACCTGGTCATTCAGCTCTTTCAACGGTGCACTCAATGCCATATAATGAAGTTTATCTACTTAATTCAAAATTAACCCAGATATTACTTATTATATTAAACAATTCCATATCACTTCACACACAGCAAATATTTCTATGTCCTCTATGTACTAAAACTGATGCCAGCCATTATGTTTAAATGAAATCACCAGAATTTTAAAGATTAAGTGATGCAAGTGTTGGGATTAAACTGAAGTCAGAGTGGCTTTTTCTTTGGAGTAAAGGTTGTACAGTGGAAGAAAACTATATTATGTTTAATCACCAGATGTCAAACTCATTCAAGGGAACTCTACTTATAGTTTGAAAGTATAGAGATACTTTTGCATACAAAAAAAAAGGTCCATTGTTCACATGACAACCATTGGGTACTCATGAGTAGAAGCTGAGAATGAGTAATAGAGGTCACCATGAAGTTTACAAATAGTTTTATTTAAATAAAATCAATTGATTAAGCAAGATTTTGGTAGGATTTGTACCTCCAAGGGTGGAGAGCACCAAAAGATTTCTGTTTGCATGTATCATTCATATTATAAAAGGTTCAGAGTGAGATGTTTTGCCTGGGCAAAGGAAGATCAAAATATCAATATGCTGATCAAGTTGGAGTGGCAGAACATAACCGGGAGTAAAAAGGGAAGGAAGATCATTATGTTCATTTAAATAAATCAATGGGTTGTTGGTCAAAGAATTCTTTAAGAGGCATACAAAACATCGTGTCATGTACGGGCCCTTCTGAAAACAATGTTATCTGTTTCCTTTCTTCTTCTCAACACTACATTTTTTTTTTCAATCCTGAAGTGTCCGCTTTAAGGATGCAGGCTTTCCATAGATGACACTGGGCCAAGGTTTAGTACCCTGGCTCAGCATAATCCTGCCGGCAAATCTCATGAGTTCTTAAAAGCTTTCTTCCTCTACAAAAATGGCATTGCTTTCCCTTGATCTCAGAGTGCTAAACAATTTCTGTAAAGTTTCTCTTCTGAGTTTGCATTATTGTTGGAGATCGCAGAGGATGGTGTCCTATTCTATTGGACATCACTTCTGTTGGTCACCTTTCCATTATCCTGTTGACTTTCTGAAGCCCAATATGGAAAAGAAATAGGGGAGATGGTCTCTGCCAGTGTTTTCCCTTGTGAATTAATCTAAGTATGGGAAGAATGAGAGGCTAAATACATTATCTATTGGCCACCTGGTCATGAATTACATTCTAAGAATTTCTCTATCATTCTCTTCTCTTTATTGAAAAAAATACCAAACTATTTTTTTCTTTCTGCAACTTGAAAATAAAATTGGTGGGGGAAAGATTGTAGGAAGGGACAGGGCTTTTTTCTGCTTGGGATTATTATTATTATGATTATTTACTTTCTTTGGTGGAGGACCCCAGCCTACAGTGGAAAAGGCTCTCCACCTAGAGAGACCATCTGGGGTTGCCACATCTGATTAGAACATAGAAGGGAACTCACAACAGAATAACACAGTTGAAAGGGACCTTGGAGGCCTTCTAGTCCAACCCTCTGCTCAAGCAGGAGACCCTATATCATTTCAGACAAGTGACTGTCCAGTCTCTTCTTAAAATTCTTCAGTGATGGAAGCACCCACAACATCTGAAGGCTAGCGGTTCCACTGGTTGATTGTTCTCACTATCAGGAAATTTCTCCTAGTTCTTGATTGGTTCTCTCCTTGTTTAGTTTCCATCCATTGCTTCTTGTCTTGCCTTCTGGTGTTTTGGAAAAAATGTTAACCCCCTCCTCTTTGTGGCAGTCCCTGAAATATTGGAACACTGCTATCGTATCATCACTGGTCTTTCTTTTCACTAGACTAGACATCCTCAATCCCTGCAACCATTCTTCCTATGTTTTAACCTCTGGCCCCCTAATCATCTTTGTTGCTCTTCTCTGCACCTTTTCCAGAGTCTCAATGTCTTTTTCATATCGTGGAGACCAAAACTTGCTTGGAAGGCATTAGATTCTCCAAGAAGACTGACATGATATCAGGATGCAAGTTCTTCTCCTCTACTGACCACCTCCATCCACAAATGCCACAACATCTGGCATTAAGAGGCTCAATTTTCCAAGGAAATCAGTCATGACAAAAGAAGGGGACTACCGCAGAATGTTGGCTTTCGCCCTTGGAAGCAAAATATAATAGGTGGAAGTAATGTATACAATTTTTCTTCCTGCTCCCATCTCCACTCCACTTTGCATGTATTGTTCAAGGATATATAAGTAAAGAAAAATTACAGAAGTATTATACATTATATATTTATGAAGGCTAGAACTGATTCTTGTTCTAAGAATTAGCTGTTTGGGAAAAAAAGATTCCCTATGAACTGTTATAAATGTTCACTTCACTCTATCTTAGAATCTACCTATCTACTAGCAAAACTGTCTGTCTGTCTATTTGCTTGTAGCCTTCAGTTGGGTGAAAACCTGTGTCATAGGGTAAATTTTTGACTCAGCATACCACAAATGGGCTACTGTAGAGAACCTATGATTCTTGTGAGATTGAAGTTTTGCAAAGTTATGACTACTTCAATGCTGCTGCACTGCCACATGGTCATGGCCAGGCAGGCAAGTCATGTGATTGTCATGTCCTATGCTCTCTGCCAGCTTCCTACAAGGAAAGTCAGTGAAGAAGCCAGAGGTTGTTCCTGCAGCTTTTTTGCCCACTCATATTTAGATAAGAAAATATCTTTGAAATGATGACTCATGAATAACAGGTTGTCTAGTATTTTTTATAAAAAAAGATTGCCTTGGACACACAAATATAACTTTTCCAATTGTCCATCACGTAAATGATTTAATAGATTTCTATTCAGTTTTTTAGAGCAGAAAATTCTAATTCTGCAAGCCTAAAGGTTGCCTTCCAAACTTTAATTGTCGGCCCATATCACTCCAGATGTTACCACCTTTAATATGAATGAGGAGATAAGTCATAACAAGAAGGATGCAAATTACAATATTTAATGAAGGTTTATTAAATTAAAATGGAAATGAAATCAAATCATTTTTTAAAACATGGAACATTCCTGTTTTATCCCTCCTAAAATATCATAAACAATTGTTAAAATAAGAATAGATCACACATTAGTAGAAATCATATATTTTTACTAGAAGAGAACACTAAATATTAATAGCTGAAGGAAATAAGAAGCAGAATAAGAAGCAATGGATGGAAGCTCATCAGAGAGATATTCAACCTAGAAATATGTAGTAATTTTGTCAGTGGGAACAATTAATCAATGGAATAGAACTCCCCTGGAGTTCTAGGTACAAGCCCTGACAGGCAGTATATAAGTACAGTGCTATTGCTATTGCTATTGTTCCACCATTGGAGGTTTTCAAAAATAAACTGGACAAAGATTTGACCAAGATGGTATAAAGTCTTCAGCCTTGATCAGGGGGCTGGAATAGAAGACCTCTGAGTTCCAGCATTATGATTCTGAATTCTAACCCATAGCAACATGCCTTTGTGTCTTACAATCTTTTCAAGATACCATTCAATGTCAGGTTTACAATATTATTAATAAATATTGTCCAACATTCCTTTTCACACACACCCCTCTTTTTTTTTTTAAAGCATACTAAAGAAACTCTCACATTCTGTACTCTTCGTACATCTTTGCATTATTACAAAGAAACCTCTTTTATTGCTTTAGTGTTGCCCAAAAACCTTCAGGAAAATCTCAGCTCTCCACTCTCACCCCTCCCCATGTGCATTTCATTGTTGCTTTCCTGCAAAGCATCTAACATGCACAAATGGGATTATGATTAATTGAAGTCTCCCTGCAAATTGTGTATTTTTTTTTTTAATCGCACTCTCTAAGACTCCCATCTGCTCCGTAAAACAAAATGGGGATTTTTTACATTTATGAGGATACTTAGGGCTCACTCAGTAAATCATTCCAATGATTGGAGGGACAGTAATGGCTAAGAAAGATGGAGGAAACTCAGATTTCTAACTACAGTCATGTCAAAGAGATTGTTCTGTCTCTTCCTTGTACATCAGGCTAATATGATAGGGGAGCTAATTATACAAGGCTACGTTGTTTATACAACTGAAATACCACAACTAGTACAGGCAGGAAAATTCTCTGGCATTTTTCCTACTGATTCTCATTCAACTTGATGAAATACTGTACAGCTTGCATCAGATATTCTTTCAAACAAAAAGGGAATTTGGTGGAACTTTCACATATGCAGAAGTGTGGTATACAACAACGCTGGATAAGAAAACATAGTTGCTGTCTTCATAGAACTGGGCCTCAAACTAGAAAAAAAAGCCATTGTGTTGCAGTCCAGTTCACACAGTATGTGAAGACAACAGATTTGATCCTTCACCATGCTGGCTATGAAATCATCAAGTCACGTTTTAACCTAGTTAACAAACTGTGCTAATCCAAATATTCATATGGCTTTTTTCTAGTTTGAGGCACAGTTCTATGAAGACAGCAATATAATCTGAAGCCAAACTATGTGTAGCATTTTTAAAAGAGTTGTGTTCTCCTTTCAGAGAGTTTTTCCAACAGATCTGAGAATCTTCCTTTTTACTAGAATAAGTGGCGTCCTAAAACTATGGTCCAAAA
>JANHJO010010393.1:7443-21174 GCA_032468235.1 Pseudoxyrhopus heterurus
TCCATAATCACTCGCGCGGCTGCATTCTGGACCAGTTGAAGCTTCCGAATGTTTTTCAAGGGCAGCCCCATGTAGAGCACATTACAGTAATCTAACCTCGAGGTGATGAGGGCATGAGTATTTAATATTCATACATTTTTTAATCAAATCAAAGCCATCCATTTCAGGAAAATGACTCTGGATGGCGTATAATAAAAGAATACATATTATTATTAAATATTATGTTTGTTTCCTGCCTGTTGTTCAGGAAATATATTAGGCACTCCCTTTTCCATCTTTTTTCTTCAACAGCAACCCTGTGAGGTGGGCTGGGCTGAAAGAGCATGACTGACCCAGAGTCAATCAGTGATATCAAAGTAAATATTGAATTTCATTTTAGTCAGCACACCCGGAGCACTCCAATGCAATAAACATGGTTATTTTCCCTCTCCTGATTGTGCAATCGTCATAAATCTTAAAATTAGAATTAATAAATTGCTGCCTTTCATAGTGCCTAGCACAAACTGATATATTACATTGCAAAAGGCATAACCAATTTAGGAATTACATTTCAGTCACATGAGCCCCACATGCAAACTTAATTTAGTAATGAAAATCCTTTGCTCCATAAATCAGCCTTTTAGTTGATGTTGCTTTTTTTTTAAAAAAAAGATCCTTCGTGGAACGCAGTGAGATCTTTATTATTATTAATGCGCCAATAACTCTAGTCTAGAAGTAGTGGCAATCGTTAATGGCATACATTTCCTTCCTTTCACCGTACTCCGAAGTAAAAGAAAACTGAATTAGTCAATTAAAGAAAGACCAGCTCCTGCAGCCAAATCCCACGTGGAAGGATGTCATAATTGTGACTAAAGGACACACTCACCTCAACCTTTTGCACACGCTGTCTTTCGGCATCTTTTGGGGTGGGGATCCAAGGTCTCCAGAATCCTTCGGACCTGTAAATATATTAGACGCGCTGCGTTAGGCGCAATGTGGCAGTAAGGCGCAGTAAAGGGGGGGAAATCAGTTTCTGGAAGCTCCCGGGACCACAGACGGGGCTGGCTCCGTTTTTCCCGCGCGATCAAGAAGCAGCTGGAAAAGATGGGAACTTTCCCTCCGACCCACCCCGCCCAAGGGCTTGTTCGGGTTGCCCATTACGGGCTCTCGTGGTGATTGAGCTCGGCTACCCTGAAGTATCTTTGGAGCAGATCCGGCAGTTTGCGGTTCCAAGCGGCGGAGAATTGTGGAGGCAGAGCGGCGAAGTCTCCATGCTCTGACTCTGGCCGCTCTCAGCCCAGCCAACCCACCGGTAAAACGCGGCTAGTCTCTCGTTTCCTCTCCCCGCGCTGGGCTGTGTGGATCGGCTACCGCCCGAGGGGTTTTTATAACGATTGCTTAGCAGCCTCCCAGCCACCTTATCTCATTTGCCGGAGAGGTAAACAAAAAGGCTGCGCGTGAAAGCGGCAGCGGGGTAAACAAGGAGCGTGGACGCGTGCAAGCTCCAAATGGCCCAGGGAGAGATTTGGCAAGTGAGTGTTAATCACACTTGAGCAGACACATGGCTGTTGTTCTGAAGAGGGGAAGCTGAGGCTCACGCTTGGGCTCTCGTCCGCAGGGTCCTGGGTGACAAAGCCAGAAAATATCCAGAGTTTGCGATAGAAAGAACGGCGCTTCCACGCTTTCTGTTCCACACGCTATTGCAATATTGCTATCCGTTCATTTATGGATATATTGGAAATCCAAATAGTCCGAGCAATCCCACAATAGAATTAAGCAACAGAAATGGTACTTAATAATTTAAATTGTGCCAGCAAGAAGAGAAAGGAGGCAAGACAGAACAGCTAAAAATGAAAGCTATGCCGGCATCCAAAAACAACAATAAGTAACATAAATTACTTACATAACTTATTATATCATTATGTAATATATTATTATGCATAAATAGGTACGCCAGATACTTGGTGAAGTAGCTAAGATCCTGACCTAGAAACCAGAAGAATGTGAGTTCCCATCCTGCCTTGGCATAAAAACCAGTTGGGTGACCAAGCCAGTGATTTTTTCTCAGCCCAACCTACCATTGAGGGTTGTTACAGACGAAAATAGGAAGAGGAAGAATTTTGTGTGTTCACTGTCTTGGGTTACCTATAAAGTAATAAAGGTGAGATAAAAATCTAATAAATAAAATGTTTTGGACTACTTCTCTAATCCCTTGCCATTGGCCATGCCAGCTAGAGAAGACTGGGACCAAAGTTTTTAAGATCTATTAGGCATTCACTTGTCTGGCATTTGGTATAGTCCAACAGAAAAAAAGGGTTGTCTTAAGAGTAAGTAATATTTGAGGATAGGAATCTGATTTTTGAAACTTCCTAGGCTCAAGATGCTTACTTTTTTTAAAGATTGATATCATGAATAATGTTTCAGAATACTGTGTACCTGCAGCCAGTAAAAAATATAGACTCTTTTACTTTGGAGTTGGCTCGATCAACAAATATGTAACTTCTTTGAAACCATGGAAATTTCCAGATGTCTTTAAGCAGCATCATACAGAGGCCATTTCATTTCATATATCGGAATTCTATTTTGTAATTCTTTTGATAAGAGCTCAGTAAAAAAAAAAACCTTACTTATTAGATTCTGAAATGTTTCTAATGAACAAACATAACTTTTTCTCTGTTGTAGTAATTTAATTTTTGTGTAACTAGAACTTGTGCATTCTCCAAGGTCATTCCTATCGAAGAAAAATTGCAGTCCATCTATCAAATTTGATAAAAAGTACATTAAGTCATAGAATCCACATGGAGCTGGTTTTAAAATTACTTTGAAATTTCAAACCTGTCTTTTCAGAGAACAATATAATAAAATTATTCAGGCCAGCCAGACTAAGACTGTGGAGATCCCTGAAAAAAGAGTTCTTACTTTACAGAAATAATCCTGCAAAAGGAAGAGAATCTTGAAACAGAGCAGAGTGAATACTACTTCTGTCTGATGTAGATTAATTAAGATAAAGATTTAGATAATTACGTTTTATTAATTATTCTTCAGCAGGGGTCCCCAGCCCCCAGTCTGTGGATCTGTACTGGTCCACGGCCTATTGGGAACTGAGGTGAGTTGGCTGTGACGAGTTGGCCGTGGCGAATTGGCTGTGGCAAATTGTCATAGAGCCCACTTTGATAATTCTTAACATGAATTACTTTAATTAGTGGTTTTATATAGGTTTAAAAAATGATGCATAAATGCCAAGGAGCAAAGCTAAATATTGCAATGTTTGTTTCTTGGTTTAAATTTATATGCTACCCATCTCATTCTGTGAAGCGACTCTGGGCTTATGAATTACCAAAGTTTTGTCCTGCCAACCCAGAGAAGTGCCCCACATAGATACCATCTGTGATTGAAAGTAGGAATGTGAAAAACATTCCATGCACAAACAGTTCCATGCACGGAACAGCTGGTTTCAGATGGTCTGTTTCCAAACCCAAACAAACCTGTTTTGGATACTTTGGTTCATACATGAAACAAAACAGATTTATTTTACTCTAGAATTAAAAGAATTGTTTAGTTACAGGAAAAGTAGTTGGCAGGAGCGAAGGAAAAGCTAAGGACATTGGTGGCTGAGGACAGACAGGAAGGAAAACAAGGAAAAGCAAGTTCTAGGAAGATATGAGTATGGAGAAGCTGGATCATCAGCATTGGTGGCAGCAAGGGAGGGAGGGAAGTGCTAGAAAAATCAGGGCAGGCAATAGAATAAAGAAAAGCGTTAGAAAGCATCAGGAAGATTGGAGGACCAATACCAGCTAGGTTTGCTATTCTAGGAGCAGGGAGAGAGATAGGGCATAGCACACACCAATATTACACTATTTGCCCAGTAAGATATTGTTTTGTATGAAACTTGGAACAGCCAAAGTCTTGCAACTTTTAGTTCTACTGAAACAGAGCTGACCCCCCAAAATCAGCAGAATTCCATAATATGGTGGGTTATTACGGGATTCACACCAACATTTTCCCTTTTGTGCAAATCCCTAAAGATCCTAACTAACAGGGCCTCCTGCCCCTCTTCCATACAGACTATTGTTCAGTCTGACCAAAACTGTTTCTGTATTGGATGTATACAGAAAACACATGCTGCAGTCAAGAGCTTACATATCTGCAGCGGAATAATTGCAGAGGCATAAATAATTGCAGAGAGGAATGACTAGAAATGTGCTATGCTTTAGGAAGGTTGTTCATGCTGGTTTTTGATGTGAAGTGTGGATTTACTTTGAAGATCTTATGAGTTAAGGACACCTTAAAACAACATAATACTCTGTGCAAGGAGGAGGGTCCACATGAATAAAGTACTAAGGATCTTTAAACCTATTTACTATATACAAATAATGTATAAAATCAGTATTTTAACAGGAATACTCCATTAAAAAGTAATGATATTAGAATGATAGTCATCACTGTGTTTGGAATTGTGGAGTGACCAAATGAAAGAATTGCACATGAAAGTAAGACTACAGGTCGTCCTTGACTTACCACCACAATTGAGCCCAACATTTCTGATGTTAAGTGAAACATTTATTAAGGGAGTTTTGCCCCCATTTTATGACTTTTCTTGCCACAGTTGTTAAGTGAATCACTGAAGTTGCTAAGTTAGTAACGCGGTTGTTAAGTGAATCTGGCTTCCCCACTGACTTTGCATATCAGAAGGTCACAGATAATCACCTGACCCCAGGATACTGTAACAGTCATAAACAGTCACTTTTTTCAATCCCGTTACAACTTCAAACAGTCACTAAATGAACAACGACTTCTTTACCTTCAACCACAATAATACACATGCAAACAATCGATACAAACTCAAGGTAAATCGCTCCAGACTTGATTGCAGGAAATATGACTTCAGCAACAGAATAGTTAATGCCTGGAATACTCTACCTGACTCTGTTGTTACAGCCTCAAACCCTCACAGCTTCAACCTCTTACTGTCCACTGTGGACCTCACCCCTTTCCTAAGAGGTCCGTAAAGGGGGCGTGCATAAGCACACCAACGTGCCTATCGTCCCCGTCCTACTGTTCCTTTTATTTACTTATATATACTTTCTTCTCTCATGTTTATGCTTTTCACTTTATATATCTATGTATGTTTGGATAAAAAAATAAAAAAATGTTTATCTAGTAGGAAAATAGCTCAGTATGAGGCAGTTAAGCAACAGCCTCACTCAAGTCATGGATGGAATTTGTGGAAAATAATAACTTAAGAGTAGGAGACAAATATGATATTATAGGCTGGAAGTCAGTTGTTCCATGCCTATCATCACTGAGCAAACTATTTCAATATTTGCATTTATTGCAGATACCAAGAAACAGTTTTAATCATGGGATATTGATAAACAGGGCAGCCTCTCTGTGGGATTGAAAATGAATAGAGAAAGGGCCACAGTATATTTGGGACAGAATCTGTGAAAAAGTAGGAGGACTATGAAAAATTAATTGGAAGCTGAAATTCATTTAGTGACTTCACATTTGTGGCATTTATGCATCTAAAATTCTCTTGAAATCAGAATGCTGTGATCTCTTGGAATTCTTGCATGGCTACGGATAATTAATACAGGAAGGAATTGTCATTCTCCCTTCATCATAGAGTCACTTCAAGTGATGCTCTGACAACCCACAAGCTGACATAGTGCCATTTCAATCTAGATTTGATTCATCACTTTTACTACAACCTAAGCAGTAGTTTACATCTTGTGATTAGACTGCATGAGACAGAGGCTTAAAGAACCTTCAACACAATGCTGACTTGGCATCAAAAATGACTAAGGAGATGCAGTTTCTAGCTCAGGATAAGCATGGATGGGTTCACTCCAAGAGACAGCTTCTCCTGTTATTTACACATAGGACATGACATAAAGTGAACTAAATTGTGCAGCTGATATAAATATAAATAAACAACAATGAGGTCATTCCAAATTGAACTTTGCCAAGAGACATTGGGAAGATCATGACTCATGAATGTGTCTGGCATCTGGTTGATACAGGTTGGTAACTGAATGGGAATCTAGCAGAGAATGTTAGGATGGTGTGGCAAAACTTCCATATTATTGCCAAGGAAATTTCAGATATATGCATAAAGTCATCAAAAGTTGAGCTCATTCTCAAGAAGCTCTCCTTTTAGTTTACTTTGAGTCATTTATGGACGTTTGTGGACCACAATATAGCACAGGTTTACATAAATTACATAAATGCTCATAAATAATTGGCAGAACACATTGCTACAGGATGGGATTTTGGCCACATCCTTTGATGTTATAAGACAAAAAGCAATAAACAAATTCATAGCAATAGTTTATGCTTGCAACATCTAAACACGGTGCTGCTATTCAACTGCGGGACCTTTGGAAAATAATCACAGGTCAGTTGTCAGTTGTCTTCACATCCTGGCAAATATAGATGATGCTTTCCCTAAAATGGGAGCTCATATGGCACTTGATTCAGTTGAAAAGAATTCTGTTAATGTTCATGTAATATTCATGTAAACTCCATGTTCTCCTAAAAACAGCCCAATTTATTGATCATTTTTAAATGAAATCTTTAGAGAGAAGATGAACATTTGGTATTCAGGACAGTGTGCTACTAAACTAAAATCGGTGGCATAGTCTAAAATGCAAATGAGACATTTTCTTTTCATATGACAAATCTCCACCCATCCTGTGATTGTTCTGAGTAGGTTGATTGATTGCATGATTACTTTATAATGATACTTTTTCAGATGGGTGTGTGAGTATGCAATGTGTTTACAACAGGCACTGGAGATACAAAATTCTATAAACACATAATGTTTGGGAAAGAGTGATTTCTATACAGAATGCTATAGGAAACAATATAGAAGTCAGACATTTTATTTACCTAAGTATATTCTAGAATATAGACTTTTGTTTTTTGAAGAAAATCAAAATATTTTAGCAGATAGGATTGTTCACTGAAATAAGCAAGTATTCTGGAAAGTAATAAAAAGCAATACAATATCCTTGTTATTAATTATGTCTTCTGACCAACATAGTTCTGAGCAGTGGAGTCGAAATAAGTGCACCATGACTGAATGCATATATAGGTGGCAAATGTCAAAATAGTAGCTGCACTGCGCAATTGAAATCCCCTTTTTAACTTGTGTTGCATGGGTGACACACTAAAAAGGGGATGGGGCTTCTATCATGTGGCTGTCATTTTGACTTTTTTGATAACCCTTTCCCAATAGACTTAACCCCAAGAGCTAAAAGAAGAGCTAAAGCTGTATGTTACAGTGCTATGAGAAGTAAAGAAATGCTCCAACAGGCAAGTCGGTTCATTTGATTATAAATGGAGCAATTCCAACACAATTCTGTAAAGTGTGTTTTGTGTAAATTTGTGTGTGTGTGTGTGTGTGTGTCAAAAATGTCAAAATAGTGGCCACAACTGCACAAGTCCCCTTTTTAAACATGTGTTGCATGGGTAGCATACCCCCAAATGGGTGGAGCTTCCATCATGTGGTTGTGGCTGTCTTCTTGATATTTTGATATCCTCCCACACATACACTCCACTGAATCCCTGTGGACAACTTTAGTCCCAAAAGAAAAATTAAACTGATATTTCCAAAAGCCAAAGGGAGTAAAAGAATGCTAGAATAGGTAAATCTGTTCATTTAGTTATGCATGGACAAACACTAACATAATGCTGAAGTTGACATGTTTATTTATTTGGTTAAGTTGATGGACCAGGATGCAAAAGTGATCCAGAATTCTATTGTATACATTATCATTACAGCCACAACCTCATGCACAATAAAAGTATATCCCTTCTACTTCTGAATTCATAATGTTCCTCTTGGTCTAAAATGCAATTGGCACTTAAATGCTATTTGTGTTTGTCTACCTGAGCCTCTGGAAATGTTATCTTCTCTGATAATCAACCCAAGTTTAGATTAGAAAGTGCTTATTTTGCTTAGCATATTAGCACTTCCACTTCAGAATGATTCCTTTAGCATGATTCTGTAATATTTACAGTACAATTTATGTAAGTGCCAATTATATATTTTCAAAGTCAAAGTGGAAAAAAATTGGTAGATTGTAGACAGTTATTGTGTTTTCTTTAATAGTCAGTCTTACATGTATTTGAATAATGCTTTATGAATGTAATTTGAGAGGTAAGAGCTTGGTTCTTTTTTAAAAAAAATACACTTACATGGGCAGTGTGAGCTCTTGCTGAGGATCTTCAGTGTATGGCTATTGTGTTCTTGGAGAGTTAATAATAATAAAAGAAAACCCTCGGTTACATGGATACATAGTGGCAGGTAGGTGGAATTCAGGTAAATAAGTATTTATTCACATTCTTCTAGTAGCCAAGAGGGGAAAACTATTTTGATCATGCTACTTACACAGTCAGTTTCCGCTTGAGAAAATGAACAGTACAGATGTCTCATTCACAAGAGCTTTATTTTGGAACTTCAGTAACAACCGATACTTGCAGAAGGGGTGTGCCAAATACCCTGAGGGTTGATTAGGAAATTCTACAAACATGGCTTTGGAACACTGGAAACTGCATTATTCCAGGTCAAGAGTTTTTTTCATGTCACTTGGTACCTGATCCTTTTAATTGGGGTGCAGCCTGGGGACTTTTGCATGTACAACATGACTCAGTAACTAAATTAGGATCTCTTCCTCTACAACTGTCCTAGAGCTGCATCTTTAAAAAATATCCATGATAAAATCATTATGTTACTCATTGCCTGATTCACATATTCCCTATCCTCACTTTCAATAGCATTGTGTGTTGGGGCAGGAGCGAAATTTAGAAACTCTTGGTAGATAAATGTATGTGTAGAGTGTCAGACGTAAGTAGATTACAGAACACATCATCCTAAGTGCCACTTCTAAATACAACATGTGTAGCTTGTGGGAAATGTCATTTAAAAAGAAAAGCAAGACTTTGCAACCATAGTTGATTATATCATTAGCCAAACTGGAAATAATCTCTTCTCATGGCTGCCAGAATCTGTCACTACCCTGAAGTCTCTAAGCTCCGAAGCAGAAAAACAAATCACTTCGTTTAAATTATAATGCTGGAAAGCATCTGGCAAATGCACCTAAAGGGAATGTGCAAATTCGCAAAGCTGCGCGTAGGAGAATAAGATGGTAGAATATGGCTTAGGGAAGACAAGACAAAAGAATAATTCCAATAGAAGAAACTATTTGTAGCTCAGGTTTGAACTGTGCACTCCTTCATGCTCTCTAAGCTTGGTTGTTGGTCTGCAGATATTTCGTTACTCAGCCAGGTAACCGCAGTAATATACTGTTTGCAAGAAAACAACCCAGATCAGAAAGTACAAAGAATAATGTATTCAACTTCTGGATTATTATATGGATATCCCATTTAGTGTTATTGGAAAAATATTGGAAATGGTTTGCTATTACCATCTTCTAACAATCTAAAAAAGAACATTATTTGCATTTTAAATTTCAACCTATATCACGGAAATGCTTAGCTTTCTGTCCCCTTTATTTCTTCTACAATCTCATTTTTCTGAGCTGTATTATTCAGATGTAATTGTACAAATGAGTTTGGGCAGGCTTTTTAACCAGAAGAGTTAATATCTTTCCATAGTTCAGCAGATGTGATTTCTCCAACATGTTCTTGATTCACTTGGGATAGCTGTCAATAATTTGGGCACCATTCTAAGTCATGGTCAATAATTGTCCCACGGGTATTTATATAAAAAGCCAACAATATCCCTACAAAGATCTAAAAGCTTTTAGAATGGCACAAGGACTCTAAATAACTCTCGGGTCTAGAATGTCCACAGATACCATAAATACATGACTATAAATGCAAGACTAATCTTAATCAGAGTTGCAAAGTGTCAAGGCACTAAAAATACCTAACATCATCTCCATTAACTATAACATGGTGGTGCTAACAAGAACAGTAACACCACCATTTTACAACTGCTGGTGCTGTTTTATTTTATGAGGTGTGCTATAAGTTAGTTCTTTAAAATGTTGTCATTGCAATTTTCCAAAATCCTCTACAAATTTATAGGTGTTTAAGGATACCTTTTGAGAAGTTAGGGGTATTTGTTTTAAACATTAAGTCATTTTATTCCTATTTGCATTACAACTCTAGGCATTACTACTTCCTTATATTTTCCTGACATAATTTCTATAAGACTTGGAATCTGAAAGTGTTTCAGTTCTGTAAAAAGTTGGCATTGAAGGTTATTTTCTTTGCCACCTTGTAGTTGCTGAAAATTGCTATTATCACTATTTTGAATGCTTTAAAATGTATATTACTTAGTGGACAAAATTATTTTGCCAGTACTGCTTTTGTTCAGATTAATCATACTATAAACTGACTTGCTCTTCTTCAAAAGTGAAGCATGTATTGGAACTTGCTTCATTTAAAATGGATTATATAGTCACAGTAGAGCTATACTTACACTGAAAAAAAAGATTTGACTGCTTTATGCTTGATTCACAATTTAAACTGCAGTAGACGTTGCAGGAGGTTTAAGACCAAACAAACATACATATACTTAGTGATTTGATTACAGATCAGCAGGGAATAAACAAAAACACCCCCTTTTTGTTATATTAAAATCATACTTTTGTTCCCATGTTAGATGCTCACAATACTGCTCTTGTAAAAATGGAATGAGCAGCATGCAGCCAGCACAGTTGCAAACAAATATCTTATTTACCATTTTTAGTTAAATGCATTCTTAAAGAAAATGGTAAAGAGGGTAGAATATGCATTCTTCAGCAAGAATATCATTTTTTAAAATGTAACCTTTAGTCTACATCCTGAATAATACTGACAAATAAAGCAGAAGGTGAGAGAGGAGGAAGTGCAACCACCTTGAAGGACATCATGCAGGAAGAGCATCTATTTTTGGGGGGAAACTGAGAAGGAGAAAAATGGGCTGCTTGAAAGGAAGGTGATAGGAGCTGAGATTTAACATTCAGGAAAAGAAGCCTTGAAGAATATGGATGGCCATGTCCCAGAAGTAGGGGAAGAAGGGGCCACTGGCACAGTGAATGGAATGGAATGGAATCACTTCTTTAGGGAGGAGAACTATAGGTATACTTGCTCACTTCTCAGGGTGAAGTGACCTCCAAAGTCAACAAAAATATCTATTGGAGTTAGGGAGTTAGCGATCTTGGAGTTAGCAAGTTAGGGAACTTGCTTTCCAACACCAGGGAGAGCAACAGAAGGAAAGAGCATCAAATAGACCTAAAATGTCCTAATTAGCTGCTATAATCATTTGATGTGGACATTGTCATTTAATTCATCTATGGGCAACGAGTGCTTCACAACCTGCCTATGGCTCTCAGCCAGAACACACAGGAGTCCAGTGTTCCGGTTGCCAGCTGTTCCTAATCAATTGGGCAGCAGGAACACCAAGTTTCCTTGCTTTCTCCCTGCTGTTTCCCTGCCACTCACAGAGTGGGGAAAATAATATTGATAAGGATGTCTCAGAGGGAGGTTAAAGACTCTTCCCTTCTCTCAGTGAACCCTAGCAGAGATGCATTTTTTCTGAGCCATTGAAAGTACAGAAACAGCATTCCTGCTAAATGGCCATAGAGGAGACTCTTTCCTCTTTACATCATACCTACACTTTTATCCATCCTCATGATCAAAAATGAATTTTCAGCAAGGATAATTTTGACCCAAGTAGCTGGGAAAATGTAAGAAAAGGAGTGGCACAGCCTGGGGCAGCACCAAAAGAGGAATTAGCCTGGGGCAGGAGTGTCAAACTCAATTTCATTGAGGGCTGCATCAGGGTTTTGTTTGACCTTGGGGCGCGTGGCGGGTGTAGCCAGGATGGGCGTGGCCTGCTCACTCATGTTGAGGGTGCCTGTGGTGGCCTGAGCGCTCTGCCAGGAAAACAGGCTCCAGAGCTCCGTTTCCGGCTGCGATGGCTCCCTGCAATTGTCTGCCAGCGAAAACAGAGCTTGGGCTGGTCCTTTGCTGTTTCCAGGGCGGCCCCATGGGCCTGATCTAAGCATCCCATGGGCCAGTTCCAGCCCATGGGCCTTGATTTTGACAACCTGACCTAGAGTCTCTATGTTGCCACAAGTGGACTAAGTCCAACCCCTCTTGAATTCCATTAATCCTTATCTATCTCCAAAATAGTGCTAACCATTAGTTGACTAGATTCCTATGCAGTGGCATGAGCAATCAATCAGTTTAACTGGAACTTAATGTGTGGCACTTTGCACCTGACAGAAAGAAATTAGAAATTTTCTTTTCTGATAATTTCAAAATTTGTAGATTAATCATTTTGTTTGTGTATATATACGTGCATGTTGGAATGAAAGTGTGTGCATGGTATTTTTACCTGATAGCATCACCATTAGCATTGGTTATCTGTGAGCATTTTCTTAGACACTATATAACAGTTACAATGACTATATAGGACAGGGGTCCCCAACCCCTGGGCTGTGGTCCATTATTGGGCCATAGCCTATTTGGAATTGGGCTGCATGAGTGGCTGGCCAGATTGCACGCGCACACGCAGTTCAACTTGCACGAGCGCCAGGCCAGGCGGGCAACTGTGGGCACGCATGGCAGGCCGGTGGGCAATTGTGCATGTGCATGTCAGCCTACCATTTGCACAAGGGCTGTGTGTGCACACGTGCACCGGCCCACTACTCACATGGCCCAGTTCCCCTCTCCCCCGCATCCGGGCCACCAAGCCACAAAGCTTGGATATCGCTGATACATGAGATATAATATTTCTTCAGAAGAAAGTTTGCAACATGATCTAATTTTAGAAATCATTTCTATATAATTGAAAGTAGAATCCTGATCACTCTAATCATAAGATGAAAATGGGAACAAAATCAGAAATTGTCAGTTTGGACTCTAGTACAACATCCATCATAACAAGAGAGCTGGTATGATATAGTGTTTAAGATGCTGGCCTAGAAATCAGGACACACTGAGTTCTAAGCATGATAGTCAGTTGGGTAACTTTGGGCCAGTTACTCTCTCTCAGCCCAACTTACCTCACTATTTTGTTGTGAGCAAAATAGAAGGCAGGAGCATTAGGTATGTTTGCTGCCTTGAGTTGACCAACTATGGATACAAGCATGTGCCGGGTAGACATTCACATGAAGCAGCAGCAATAGAACTGGTTGTATATATTTACTCTGAGAGGGGTAACAATGTGGCAGTGATGAGGGAACATGGATGAAGAGTGAATGAAGGTTACTAACTTTAGATAGAAGATACTCAGGATTATTTGAAAGAATAGTTATCTGGAAAAATGGAAGAGATGGAATACTGTGTTTGACACCTTTTTAGAGAAATGACAGAACAAAAATATATTAGAAACACTTGCAGAAAATCAAACATGCTCTATGGGAGTGAAACACTGCATGGAAAAAGAAGAATGATTCCTGTCAAACTTGAAAGTGTCAGGATTAAAACAAAATATACAAGATAACTGCACTTATTTATTATTTCTAATTTCAGAATGAAGAGAATCATATCCAATATCTAACATACAAAGAAAAACATTATCAAAATTTGACAATCAAGTTTGATAATAAACTGAATAATTAAAATTTTTGATCCAAGCTTAGTTACATAATTGAATGGGACAAATTAATGTGAACTATTTGTCCCATTAATTTCAGTCGGTCTAATCTAAGGATTACTTTGGCCACCTCATGAGAAGGAAGGACTCCCTGGAGAAGAGCCTAATGCTGGGAGCAATTGAGGGCAAAAGAA
>JANHJO010010402.1:0-12825 GCA_032468235.1 Pseudoxyrhopus heterurus
TCCACTAAGCTCCAGTGTTGGTTCATAAACCCAAACTCCAATTTGTAAACTTTATCCCAATTGTTTCATGAATTCTGCTGGGCTTTATAACCATAAATAAACAAATCATGACTTAGCATAAAGTGTGATTCCCAACACTGGCAGTTTTTAAGAAGAGATCGGACAATTTGTCTGAAATGATATAGGGTTTCCTGCTTGAGCAAGGGTTGGACTAGAAGACCTCCAAGGTCCCTTCCAACTCTGATATTCTGTTACCTCATTTGATCATTTAGGACAGGTGTGTCAAACTTGCATCATCACGATGGCGTCACATGACATATCGCGACTTTTTCCCCTTCACTAAACTGGGCGTGGGCATGGCCAGCACGTGACGCATCTGGCCCATGGGCCATGAGTTTGACAACCCTGATTTAAGGCACTATTGTTTACCCTGATTAAAAGTGGGTCTCTAGAATAATAGATTGGATTAAACCTCAAACCTTTAGCAGACAAAGTTTGCATTCTAAGCCTTAAAGTGGTCATATTTTTATAGTTTTAAATATGTGCAATGACACGTAATTGGTAATATTGAAGGCAGAGTTGATTTGTGAGCAGGATTTCCTTTGATTTTTATGCATGTTGGCAATAACTGCTGGTGAAGATTCCAATTTGAACTGAGGTTTTAAGTTTTTTTCCATGTCAATACATCCATCCGGAAAATCTTTATGTATCTATAGGAATCCTCCATGTGCAATTTGCCAATGGAAGAACAATTGACCTGATTATGAGTGAGGGAATTATGCAGGTTATAGAAGGGATTTGGAAAGCCAACAGAGCCACAAAAATATTCACCACCGAATCATGTTCTATGAAGCTGGTCACTGCTCCCCCCCTCCTTTAGAAGGTGATACATAGAAAATCCTCTTTGCCGTATTATTATCACTGGAAAGTCCTACATTTTAATTAAACCATTTTATGCAGTCTTGTCTCTACCCCTCAGTGTGAATGTGGTGCTCCTCAACAAAATATCCATCACATTGTGTCCGAATGTCCATCAAGAGCTTACACCGGCCCAATGTCTGATTTTTTCAACATAGACCATCCTGTCTAAAAAAGGGAATAGCTGTGATTGTGAAGCAAAAGAGTTAAGTGGAATGAATATGAATAATAATAAGAATTGAGTAGCATCTTACAATTATGTGGTTACTAAAATACCACGAGTAGAGCTTACTTCAATATTAGAACAGAATGAATGACACAGTAATGATCAATGTTGTAATTCAGCATATTAGCAAATATTTCAAAATTGTAACTATAGATTGTCTAAAAATCTCAAGATGATAATACTATTCAGTCATATATATTGCTGTCAAATGGTGATCTTCCACACATATCCACAGGACTGAGGAAACCACAACATAAATATATGAACATTTTTATATAAATACTTAGTGGGAAAGTCAACCTAGCTTATTCTACAAGAAATCTTTAAAGAGGTACCAAAATAGTGTCTCATTAATGCAAATAGCAAGATGCATCAGATTTTCTTCCATCCTGTCCAAAATTAATGAATTCTCATTAGCCAGATTTGTAATAGGCTCTGTTGGAACAAATGACCTAACATTTGTAAGAACATCTCAAATACAAAATTCATTGACATGGACCTTTGAAAACTATCTAAGTTCCTATCACTTATTTCAATATTTAAGGTACCAGGGAGCTAAAGACCTTACAGAGATTTGTTGCTGTTGTAGACTCAGACAGTTTTGGCAAAAGAAAGTATTCCTGGCTACAATTTCCCCATCCAGTTCTTCCTCTGAATAAGTCCTTTAAGTTATTATTAATAGCTTTCTCCTGTAACCTAACAATTTTATATTTTCCATCTGTGTAATTCCCTCCAAATATTTTAAAGCTTTAGTGATTTTGGTATCTTTCCTTCACAGATTTTTGAATGACCACAAACAACCCGGAATTCATATTTATCTTTCAGTAACTCCAAAGAGCAACTACCGATGGTGAGATGAAATCAAATATGTAAGAGTCTCCAAACTATTCACTTCATTGACCTCATGAAGTTTCACGAATACCACCACCACCAATGGGATAATCCAATTGACGCTTGAGAGGGTGTATACTGGGGTGTCAAACTTGCATCGACATGGTGGCATCACGTGATGTATTGCGACTTTTCCCCCTTTCACTAAACCAGACATGGGCATAGCCAGCACATGATGCATCCGGCCCACGTGAACTGAAAATATTACAATTAAAAAAAGCCAAACATTCCAGTATGTGAATATTAGTTAACTAATTGAACCAAATTTAATAAACCACTGAGCAAATAGTTTGTGAAGAGAGTAAAGGTGCTATTGGTGCTATTTGATGCCGTTGTTGAAGCAAATGGCAATTGGCTTCACATGGTGACATCTCATTGCTGTTTCAGTAACTTTAGAACAGAATACTTGAAAGTAATTGACAAGGTAATTATGGGACTCTGTGCTAGGAGGGCAACAACTACACTACTCCCCTGAACTCGATATGTTGTTGTACCTAATGAGATCCTTGTCTAATTAAAGAAGCATTTATTGCGAGAGGAACACAAATTTAAATCACAAATCTTCAATATTGCTGAGCATCTTCAATGAGATGTAATCTGACCCCAAATTTAAATACAATATTTATTGTTTGTAAATGTGGTAAAATTGATCATGTTTGTATCACTGGTATTTGAACACTGCAAATCTCAATATTTCTCTTATCTCTTCCTTTGTATTAGTCGGAATATAAGTTTTAAAAACTATATTCTTGAAGATATGTATTTTGTTAAGGAAATATTTACTTAGCCCTTGTCAATTATTACTTGTACAAAATCATACCTGTTTTAAAGCTAATCTGATAGTTTCAATGAATAAAATCCCAATTTATCTTATTTTGCTTATTCAATTTAAGTTGTCATAAAGTTATGTTTTGAGAAAACACTTTACTATTTAAGTGTTTAGTGAATATACTTACGTAATATGACTTTGATTTCAGCGGTAAAAGTATTGATTTTAAACATCTCTGCATGAAGAAATTTCATTTGTTTTATATACTTAAGAAACGAACTACTAAAATAAAGGGCAATAAACAAGTTTCAAACAATTCTCCTATACTTTAATACTTTAAGAAAATAAACTTTAAATAAAACTATATATATATATATATATACACACACACACACACACACACACACACACACACACCACATTCAATATACCATCATTAAAATACACTGTTAAATTTACATTGTCAACCAAAGCTAAGTAGTGAATAGACACTACTTAGGATTACTTCAAATAGAAATTCCTTTTAATATTTCTCACCTATTTGTACAAAATGTAATGTAGGACTTTCTACTGCATAGGAAATATACAATTGACAAAAAGAATTGCATGGGCAGGTCTGGAATTATCTCTGGAACTTGGTTGTGTTTCCATCAACACTGACATGGTATATGGAAATTTAAACTAATTTAGTGCTGCTGTGATTTTCACTGCCTCAAAATTTTATTGGCACAATATGGTACCTTCTGTTACGAAAGTGCTTTTATTCCTGAAATAATTATAAATCTAGTTTGTCAGATGAACATAATTGTCAAATGAAAATAATTATTGAATGTAATTTAAGATTTTCTGGACCGATAAGGTCAAATTGATATTTGCAAAAGAGCAATGTAAAACCTGTGAGTTTAAATGGGAATAAAGACTTTAAAGGACACTATGCTTCAGATGCTACTGCTGTGCACCCATCCCTGAGAACAAGCAGATAGCCATGGAAGTCCTTTAATACAAAGAAAGATATCATACAAAAATAAGGATAGTGTACATTATTTGCTCAATAACCCAATGAATTTGCAATCAGGAATTCTGGTTAAAAAAAAAAAAGGAAAAATGAATAACTGTATGAGATGTGCGCTGGACTGTGAATAGTGGGCAACCCATTGGAATCCAAATACAAAATAAACATTTCATTTAGCACTATATTAAAACCATGTTGAAAATTCTGATGTTTCCCTTTCTCTGTTTCAATTCAATTTAAAGTAATTTGCTTTCAAATTTTATTTCAGAGGAGAGAATTTTGATGAAATTCACTTGGGCAAAGAGTGTTGTTTTAGTCATGATGGTCATAGGGTATCTGTGAATGTCCTGTCTTTCACTGTATAAGGATCTCTCCAGCATTTTGCATCTTATTAAGAGATTAGAATTTATGGACAACCAGGGAGGATTAATTGCAATGCTGAAATGTAAAATAGAAAACACCTCTTGCCAACTCTAATCTGAAAGCTAGAAAAAAAAGGCCAGAAAAATAAACACAAAATAAATCATCAAATTTGATAAGATAGAAAACATGAGATCATTTGCAAGGGGAAAATATTCATTAATGATAAGGCTGATTCAGCACAAAGTTAATATATGAACCCATCCACAAGCATGAAGCCTGCACAAAGTCCAAAAATCAATCACGATTTTGGTAGGATAAAACTTTCTAATGATAATTATTTATAATCTGACTTCCAAGACAAATATTTTACAAGGCAGTTTGCAAGCAATTATAAAAACCATAAATAAAAAAGCAAATAAATAATTGTAAAAAAAGATCCAGGTATCCTTCCTACAGTTGGTTGGTGGAACTAGACCTTTGATAGGTGATAGAAGAGCACAATCCAGTCAGAGGATGTCTTGAGAGTATCTTCATGGTTCTTTCTTTTCATCTCTCTCTCTCTAGAAATCCTTCCCAATGATTGCCCTCAACAATTACTTCATAAAGCTGATAACACAGACATAGGGAACAATGCCCAAACTAACATAGTTACATTTTCTTTTAATGATAACTATTTATAAATGTACCATTTTAAATACTATTTGCAGAATGAAATCCTCAATACTAGATGTCATGCTTTCTGTGATGGTATTGGTATACTCCCTGCAAGTCCTATTATAAAAAAGGGAATAGCTGTGATTGTGAAGCAAAAGGATTAAGTGGAATGAATATGAATAATAGTAAGAATTGAGTAGCATCTTACAATTATGTGGTTACTAAAATACCACGAGTAGAGCTTACTTCAATATTAGAACAGAATGAATGACACAGTAATGATCAAAGTAATGCTGTAATTCAGCATATTAGCAAATATTTCAAAATTGTAACTATAGATTGTCTAAAAGTCTCAAGATAATAATACTATTCAATCATATATATTGCTGTCAAATGGTGATCTTCCACACGTATCCACAGGACTGAGGAAACCACAACATAAATATATGAACATTTTTATATAAATATTTAGAGGGGAAGTCAACCTAGCCTCTCCCATAGACTAAAAACCAACAGCGTATTAGCTATTTGAGGTGGAAAAGATATTAGCAGCTGGCTGGTTGAGCTTCTGTACACAATATTCCTGTATAACAATTACATAGAAATATCTAATTAAAAAATCCCGCTAAACAGAGACACAAAATGCAGTTCCAAAGATTGTAAATTATTTCCATTTATTATTCAAATGCTAGATTTTTCAGAACAAAATAAAGCTTTCATTTCTATTGTATAAATATTTCAATAGAATAATTTTAAGTTGGTATTATAGGAGTAATTCAGGGCAGAGGAATTCACATTTACTTATACCCTATTGATTTGATATAATCCTGGAAGGAAATAATGTTTTTCTTACTGTCAAACGCTGTAAATAGTTCTTGGACTGATAGTTACAAATCTAGAATATTTTCAGCTGACTCATGGCTATTTCCTATTTGAGTCTAAGAAAAGGGAAGCCTGGTGGTAAAGACATGGAGAATTTCTGTGGGTGAATCTCTGATTTTTCCTTCCACTGATAAGATTCAGAGTTATCTGTAAAATGTAATATATTGTCAAAGATCTACTTTTTTTAAACTCAAAAATTATCTCCATGCTTAAATTATATATAAAATTAATATTTTTCTTTTTCTTTTATACTAAAACATAATTTGCAATTTCCGAATGTATTAAAGCTTATGTATAAATATTATATGCATAGGAATGAAAACATATTTTAATGCTTATAATTTTAAGGAAAAGAATCAGTCGAAGACTGATTTGATCCTGGGCAGATCAGAGATAATGACTGCAGTGGTTTATGGTAGATTACAAGCTGTTGTGTACTTTCTGTGTGTGAAATACAAGAATATATTGTTAAAAGAGGATTTGAAATTTAGTTTTGTTGTTGGGTTTACCTGTTAACTTTTTTAATGGTAAATAGTTGGTAGGTCAAATTAGTTGGGCAAATAGAGCTGTAAAAGTTTATAAACGGTAGACCTATTTTGCAAGGGGGAAAATTATTATTGTTGAAATATATTTATCAGTAATCAACTAGGATGACCATATACGTGCATATTTTTTTAAATGCACTTTGTCATTTAGTTGCTTTGCTGTTGTTTCTCTTTTTCTGTTGAAATTTTGTATATTTACTTTGGAAATATAATTTATTAAAGGAACGGAAGCATATTTTTCTAAATATTTTGCATAAAAGACGTACAGGCTTCAACGTGGGTGACTACATAGACACAATTTTCTATTAAGATTCCTCCACATCACACTGGCATTTTGCTTTGCATTTACCAGTTATAATTTGTGGTAATGATTGTGTTATGCAATCTGTGTCATTCATTCTGTCACTAAATTATTAGTTTCCCTTACATTTTATCCCAAAATGCATAATCTGCATTGATAGATTTATATATCCAGTGAGCTTGTTTGTTTTAATAAGTATTTGTACCAATGCCTCAAACAAAAGTATCAAAAACATTTAGTGATAAGGTACGGATACCAGCTATTGGGAAAAAGAAGTTCTATTTAGGTGCATTTAATTTAGAGGTTAGTTCAGTCTTAGGATCAGACTATTTACTTTAATGGCAAGCTTTCTTATTTTGCTAGCATAATGCCATTACAATCATGTAGTATTTAAGCCACTTTTATCTTCTAAATGTCCTTATTTTATGTTTCTATTTGACAATGAAAGCAGTCCTAATGAGTGGTGGCAAATAATAGTAAAGCAGGAGTATTAAAAGGTAAGGAGACCAATAAACAGATAATCATGAATGTTACTTCAGTGGAAATACACTGATTTTATAGTGCTTGATAAATTGCTCCCAAGATTAGTTTTCTGTAGTATCACATTCAATAAAGAAAAGGTAAAGTCTCTTTTGAGTTAAGCTTGACTTCTGATAACTTCATATAATACTGATTTTAAAAACTTAGCCTTTTCTTCTCCCAAGTATTAGTTTGTTCATATTTATTACATACCAGTCTTTTTATCAGTCTATAGGTACAAATACAACAAGGCAAGATTACTCTTAATTTCTAAAAGTAAAGCTTAGTTCAAAACTTTACTTGGCAAGTAAAAAATATAACATTTCATAAAAGTATGGTTTTAAGCCACAGTAGTGATCATTCAACTGATCATAATAATTAGATACTATAAAGTATCTAGAATTATAATCTGGGGGTAACCAGATATGTAAAGTGCTTGGAGTGACTTTCAAAAAGAGCTAGTTTCAATTGGGTATGGCAATGTTCACTGTGTACCATCTACCTTTAGGCATTTAAAAAAAAGTATTACTAATGATGTGCCACATGGTATTCAGCTACAGTATCTGAACAGCATATGTTCTCCTCCCCAAAACCTCAATCACTAAAAATACTAATAATGTGTTATTTCAAAAAGAAAAACACAATGGTTCCACATCACATCTTTCACTATTCACTCCAATGTAAACAAGACATATATATTCCCTGACTTGTCCTGCTTCAGTGACACTGCTTAAATAACATAACTTTGATAATTGTCAATACACATTTTGAAAAAGTACCATCATTTTGTTCCTTTTTTTAAAAAAACATTTATACTGTAGATTAAGAAAGGAAGTTTTAAAAGTGACTGTGCGCTGAATGTAAAGCTTCAAATTCTTTTTCCGCCTGTCAGAATTTCTTTGTCCAGATAATAGTGATAGTCACAGAAGCTGATGATTATCCTGGCAGATAAATTCCCAACTGAAGGTGGTAGTTGTTTTCTTCCTTAGAAAGCTTATTTCTTTAGAAGATCTTCCCATCTTTAGATACCTTGTTTACTTACATTTTTGTATGTTGTTCTTTAAACAACATGGATATGTTTTCCCATATCCCTGCAGAAATCTGATTCCACATTGTTCTTTCCGCTGTTAAATATTAAATAAGCTTGTGAATACAGCTAATTTGCAAGAAATGTATATTCTTAAATTCACTGAATGATCACAAAAGCAGTTTGTTATTAAAGAGTGAAAATTATTCCAATTCCTTTCTTTCAAAATCCATCTCTATTGAAGTGCCTTTGGTTAAGAAATTTTTCCAACAATTGGATTTTCTCTACAAAAGAAAAAAAGAACCTTATCTATTTGTTAGAAACAGCAAGTTAAAAATTATTTTTCACTTACAATTAGTGCTGTGTTTTCTGACAACAATAAAATTTCAATTTTACTGATCCCACTGAGCAGACTTAAATCCATTTGGATATCTCCCACAAATAAAGGAAACTTCTGCATTCTATAGTACATAATCTAGATGAGGGATTTAAATTTAATTCAGTACCACCTTAATTTTACAAAATCCGATGCAGTTTATATAATTTGCGTAATGATCTTCCTATGGAAAGGAGAAAACAAATGCAAATAATGTATTTTCATATTTAACAGTCGTAAATATTGAACACTTCCTCTCCCAATTAGTCCGTTAAATCAAGGTTTTACTGTATTAAGATTTGCAGAATGAAGGATGTGGTCTTAACTGCCCATCTGAACTGCCCTCAGAGATAATTCCAAGTTCTAAACACATTGCATCCCCAAAACTAGTCATATGCAATTAAAATTAGTTGGGTATTGACAGGGATTGCATTTAGTTGTGATATATGTTCATTTTATTGTGGCAAATTTGTCACTCTGCTTCAGAATTTACATTCTTCCCAAATTACATCTTCTAATATGTTGTACAGGGCAGGACAAAATCCACTTGTTTGATTTCTAATCACCTGCCCTCAAATCTGAACTGATTGCAATTCATCTGTGTTAAAGATATAGCAAATGATGATATGTTAACATTTAGTTAAACTATCTTTCACAACCAAAACCTATTGTCATGATTTATCTTGGTAGTTATCTTGAACACATAATGCATTAGATGACTATGTGGTCACAGAATTACATTAACATATAGTAGCAGTTTGTTAAAGGACAAGCCTGTTGTAATGGTAGAATTACCTACAATACTTACTCACTGCCATATTTAGCACTAGATGATCTTTTTTCTCGATACTTATCATGATGTATGTCCAATTGTTCTACAATTGATATTATTTGCTGAAGAGTTTGAAAAGTTGCTACTGAGTCCTCAATTTTGAAATTAGAATAATCATCTGGCTCTTTCTGTGGACCTTGGTAGACTGCTATACTTCCACAAGCCTCTAGAAATAAGTATACATTAGAGTATTATGAAGCTTTAAATGTTCAAGAAACAAACTTTCTACATCTTCAGACATAGGTTTTGCCATAAATGTGATTAATTAAAATAATGAAGAAAGGTATTTTGGGGGCATAACAGAATACTGTTTCATGTTAATTCACTAATTCAGCAGTGTAAATTAAAATAATTAAAATTAGTTGTTATCTGGACTGATAAGTACAAACTCTTCCATGAAAAAATATAAAAGGATCAAAAGGATCAAAAGGATCACTATTATATTCTTCTTTCGTAAGTCTGTAAATTCTATCAAGTCTGAATATCCAGGAGATGGCGCTGAATCACACAATTTCTTGATTTAATGGACTTTATATATAATGCATAAAAACTAACCTCAAGTACACAATAAAAGAAGCAGTAGCCCAACTGGATAAAACTTGGTTCCCAAATAATAAACATCAATTCTGCAATTCCATATTTGCTACTTGGGGAATGCTTACAATACCCTTTTGACTTAGTTCTACTGGAGCCTTTAAAGTCACAAACACCACTTCCACTATTGCTACAGTTGGATGGATAGGCTCAAATTAAAACCTATTTGGATGTAATGGAGATTCAACAGAGACTTCTCCTTTCCACATATTAGCTTATTAAATGTAGGATTTACTTACTAACACATATGCAGTAATTGAGATGTACACGGGCAGGTTACTTTGAGAACCGTATCTTGAATACAGTGCATTCAGAAAGTATTCAGACCCCCTTCACTTTTGTCAATTTTGTTATGCTCCAGTCTAATTCCAGTTGTTGAAATTCATCTTTTTTCTCCTTAATCTACACCCCGTATCCCATAATGACAAAGTGAAAACAGAAGTTTAGACATGTCTATAAATTTATTAAAAAGAAAAAACTGAAATATCACATTGGCATAAGTATTCAGACCCTTTGCAACAATCAGGGAATGATTATATTTGATGTTCATTATTTGGGAACCAGGTTTTATCCAGCTAGGCTACTGAAATTTAGCTCTGGTACCTCCTATTTCTCCATTGCTGACACGTTTCTACATCTTGATTGGAGTCAACCTTTAGTAAATTAAATTGATTGGGCATGATTTGTAAAGGCACACACCTCTGTAAGGCAGGCATCACAGCTGACAATGCATAGTGTAGAAGAGCAAAAGCCAGGTCAAAGGAACTGCCTTTAGAGCTCAAGACAGGATTATTGCAAGGCATAGATCTGCGGAAGGCTACAATAAAATTTCTGCTGCACTGAAGGTTCCTAACAGCACAGTGGCCTCCCTAATTCTCAAATGGAAGAAGTTGGATACAACCAAGACCCTTCAAAGCATTGAACCTCCAATGATCTTGGCTTTATGGCAGGGTGGCTAGACAGAAGCCTTTCCTCAGTGCAAAACACACAAAAGCCTGCTTGGAGTTTGCAAAAAAATCACTTGAAGGACTCTCAAGACAAGATTCTTTGGTCTGATGAAACTAAGATTGAACTGTTTGGCCTCAAATTCTAAATGTTTTGTCTGGAGGAAACTAGGCACCGCTCATCACCTGCCCAATATCATCCCAACCCTGAAGCATGGTGGTGGCAGCATTGTACTGTGTGAGTATTTTTTAGCAGTAGGAACTGGGAGACTGGTCAGGGTTGAGGGAAAGCTGACTGGAGCAAAGTACAGGGACATTCTCAATGAAAACCTGTTACACAGTGCTCAGGACCTCAGACTGGGCTGAAGGTTCACTTTCCAACATGACAACGATCCTAAGCACACAACCAAGACAACATAGGAATGGCTTAGGGATAACTCTGTGAATGTCCTAGAATGGCCCAGCCAGAGGCCTGACTTGAACCCTATTGAACATCTGTGGAGGGATCTGAAAATGGCTGTCCACCGACAGTCTTCATCCAACCTGACTGAGCTTGAGAGGATTTGCAAGGAGGAAGGGCAGAAAATCCCCCAATCCAGGTGTACAAAGCTTGTTGCATCATACCCAAAAAGACTCAAGGCTATAATTGCTGCCAAAGGTGCTTCAAGAAAGTACTGAGTGAAGGGTCTGAATACTTATGCCAATATATTTCAGCTTTTTCTTTTCAATATTTACAGACATTTCTAAAATTCTGTTTTCACTTTGTCATTATGGGGTACTGCCTATAGATTAATGAGGAAAAAAATGAATTTCAATGACTGTAGAATCAGTTGCAGCGTAACAAAATTGACAAAAGTGAAGGGCATCTGAATACTTTCTTAACACACTGTAACTGAAAGCAAATAATGGAATTTAAGCAGAGTTACTGTGTTTACAATATATGGAATGCAAACAAAGGCAATGAAGAAGTCTACTAGAAGTCAACTTTTGCATTCTGCTCTGTACATAATGAAGCTCGGCATCCTTTTAAAAAAGCCTCCCAAATCAGGGACTCCCAAATGGGTATGGGGTACTGTAGTGCTGAGGTCTGAGGAAGAATAGCTGGGAAAAGCCTGGCAATCTATCATTTTTGTCTGACATGATTTTTGTTTTGAGCCAACTTTTAAAAATTATCTAGAATGGATATGGAATTACCAAATTGGACAGTAGCTAATAGCTATTAATATTACAAAACTGATTGTGTTACTTTGACAATGGGTCTTTCATACCTTGCATTTTTTGGAGTTTTGGCATACTGATTGCAAAGAGTGAGTAGATTCTCTCTGTTTCTCGATCTCCATCTATTTCTATCTGAATGTCAGCAGGTATACCTCTTCAATTACAAATACAAAATTTTACAAAATGTTATTTTTAAAGGAGATTCACTAGTTATATATTAATGCAAATACAAATAAGAGAGAAAACAAGTAATGCAGATGTGCAAAACTTCTAGATCATTTATACTTACAGCTGTATCATGGAATTCTTAATATGTAGCCTACCAGAATTAATTGAAACAGTCCATAAAGCTGTAACAAACCCATCTGTGAAACTAGTCAACTGCAACTTAATTCCTAATATCATGCACTAATCGTGTATACAACATTCATATTATCTGATGCTGAGACAATATAAGATTAGGGTTAAAAATAAGAAAAGTATTAAATCTAACTCTCTATTCTGTAACAGCTTCAGGCAGAGAAATGCTCACTAAGCAAGTATCAATCAACCAACCATCTTTTTAGTAGGAACAAGATTGAAAGCTAGGCACATATACATACAACCATCAGATTATTGCTTTGAGTAATCTATATATATATATAAGAGAAATGTGCGTATGTATGTTTGTATGTATATCCTGAATACGTTTTTCCCTGCCTCCACCAATCCGGCCCAAACTTCACACACACATACCTTGCACTCTGGAGATGAG
>JANHJO010010408.1:1066-11234 GCA_032468235.1 Pseudoxyrhopus heterurus
CTGGATCTGCCCAGGCAGCAACAGGCAGATCAGAGGCTCTCCAGCCAATAGAGGCAAGGCATGCAAATCAGGCAAAGTACACTGGGAATTCCTGCTTCCACCATGTCGCAGCAAGGCAAAAATTCCCCGGGCAAAGCCGGGTTATCAGCTAGTTATTTATAAATTATAAATTACATTTATAGTTTAAAAATAATACCTAATCCAACAAAGGTGTGCTGTTGCTAATAGGTATCAATATTACAGTATATTCTGTGAGCTGCAAAATCAGCTCTTTTCATATTGCAAGGTCAACATGAGAAATAAATGGAAGGCAATCTTTAATATGAAAAGGGGAAACTGTCATTTTAATAAAGTTATAACAGAAAAATAAACAATGCATAAATATAAGATATTCATTAGTCTTATTATGATATTGATGGATTGAGGATGATAATTCCATGGCCTGAGGTTTAATTCAAATAATTAATTGATGTTGCTCTCTCGCTGTTCAAGTTTTCTAAGATTTTCTTCGTACGAAATCTGAACGATAAAACTGCAGGGAAAATATTACATGTATGAATGTTTTTTCCCATACAGAGGGAAAAGATTCTGCGTGATGAATAAAGAACTGTGAATGAAAACCAATCTCCCTTATAGTTTCTTCTTTAAAGTGTTCCAAATGCAATTTTTTCTTAATGAACTTGAAAAGTCATTCACTCATATTGTATTATAAATTTGTGAAAACGAGTTCACTTAGCATTGTTTATTTCATAAAACCATTAGCAATGCCATGCCAGGTTCTTGTGCAATATGGAATGCAAACGGAAGAACAATTTTCTAATGAGGTAACACAAATCGAATCTTAGAAGTATCCTAGATATCACCACTGGTGTTACTGTCCTTGTGTATCTTTAGTCAACATGAGGGTGTGGTCTTTGTTTTGCTTTTAGTTAGTTTCATTCATTTTGTATATGCAATAATCTTTTTATGCTTAAGACAGCAGTGGTAATATCAATTCTAATGCACTGGGCAAGTGAATATGTTGATTTTAGTGTATATTCATCTTATATTGGTATATATGGTACATACAGATAGTTCTCGACTTATGATCACAATTGAGCGCAAAATTTATGTTGCTAAATGAGAAATTTGTTAAGTGAGTTTTGCCCCATTTTACGACTTTTCTTGCCACATTTGTTAAGTGAATCACTGCCGTTGTTAAATCACTAACAAGGTTGTTAAGTGAATCTGGCTTCCCCATTGACTTTGCTTATCCGAAGGTCGCAAAGGGGGATCACATGACCCCAGGACCCCACAACCGTCATACATATGAACCAGTTGCCAAGCATCTGAATGTAAATCACATGACCACAACGATGCTGCAACAGTCATAAGTGTGAAAAATGGTCATAAGTCACTTTTTTCAATGCCACTGTAACTTTGAAATGTCACTACATGAATTCTTGTAAGTCGAGGACTACCTGTATATGGTAGTATCAATTCTAACACACTAGGTGAGTGAATGTTCACCTTGTTCATCTAAAGGTGGCATTTTCCTTCTTTCTAAAGTTGGGCATCGGAATTTCGTTTTAATGTGTGCTGCTATGTATGTATGTATATGTATGTATGTATGTATGTAGATATATGTATGTTGATAGAGATATAGATAGATATACACATATATACATATATATACATACACAGACACACATACATATACATGCACATACATATGTATACACACACACACTTAATACATACTTACTACACACCCACACACACACAATGTTCATCTTATACTAATATATTCATACCAGGATGAATAGATTCACTTGCCCAGGGCATTAGAATTGACCACCACTGCTACCTATATATAACACAGTATCTTTTACACCCCAGCTTTTGACTTGACGTGCATTGCCAGTGTATTAATTTTAGTAATGCACGTTCTAATTCATCCTACCCATACAGTCTGTCCGCTGGAAACAGGATTGTTTTCAGTTTCCTCCTTCCAACCGTCTGCCAAATTGTTTCAGAATACATTCTCTCATACGCCCCGGCACTCAAACCTTTCGGCGGAAAGTCCATTTCCTACCCGGGAGACACCACATCTGCTTCGGTGGAGGGTCTGCAGCCTGGAGAGCGCTATATTTTCAAAATCCGTGCTGCAAACAGGAGAGGCCAAGGCCCTCAGTCGAAAGCCTTCAGTGTCGCCTTGCCAGCAAGTAAGTACAATGTCTCCATTGTTCAAACCCTTCTTGTTTCCTTTTTAAATTGCTCACATCTCGATAATTTTGGAACAATCCCTGCTCCTTTCCAAACGATTGAATAATTTGAGGAGTAGGCGTAGAAAATCTTCTAAGGCAGATATGGCTCTTAAATCTCTGTATCCCCCATCTCCCACTAATTTCAGACCCCTTTGCTGGTCCTTGGAGGTTGTTAAAAGGGAGACAGGTAAATGAGGTGATTAAAAAGAGAAAGAGTGAAAGCAGTGAAGTGTACTTTGGCTATATAATCAGAGGGGTGCTGCTAATATTTAAGAGCTGATTGCTGGCTGCAGTAACCACGCTGCACCATAGAACATTTGACTGACGTATTAGGCACTGAGGCTCATCTATGCTGCCAACTGGCTCAAAATATTTGCATGCATACCCTGCCTAACTCCTTGCCCACTACTGGCTTCAACTGTACCCCTTTTTGCCATGGGGGCCTCCAGCAGATAATCTCTGAAGAAATGTTGTTTTTGACAGAGCAAAAGTTTCTCATGTTCAGGCTCATGCAGCCCTTAGTTGGATGGATCCTGAAACATATCCTTTTTAGGCATAAAGTTCTGCAGGAATTTTCAGTTAGATTCCAGAGCCTAGACGGTGGCAGAGGTTAGGCATATCCAATTGGTTAATCCAGAGGCTATATGTCTACCATTTCCATCTTGCACTGGGTAATTAAAATATAGCAAGACTGTGACAATCAGAATGTTCAGAAACAAATTTATATCATCAAAATATTTTTCTTTGTTTCTTGATTCCGATGTTTGACTATATTCTCTAAATTAATATCTGAGAGTTATATTTAAAACTGAATGATATTTTACTTTGATAGTGATCATGTTGTGTGGCATTTAACATCAGATATAATTTCTAAAAGCACAGCTGATGGCATTTAGTTTGGCCCAATACTGAGTAACTGACATTTTTTTCCCTCCCTTACTCTTCTCAAGAGTAAAAAAAACAATAAAGTCTAGAAGTTTTAAAAATTAATGTGTTAAGCTAAATTTTCATGTTCAGAAAACAGATTTTAAAATATTTAATTAATATTCACATCAGCTTTTAACCCCTACCAGTATACAATTCTGAATTAATATACTACCATAATTATAATTTTAAAAACTACTTTGGTATAATTACAATACAATATGTTTTTTTAGTAAATCTTTTCTTTTCTTTTCTTATCTTTCTTATCTTTCTTTCTTTTTTCTTTCTTTCTTTCTTTCTTTCTTTCTTTCTTTCTTTCTTTCTTTCTTTTTCTCTCTTTCCTTTCCTTTTATAATTGTTTATTTTTTATTTTTGTGTTCACTTCTCTCTTGTCTCTTTGTTTAGCCGTTACAGACGAACTGAAGACAAACCAACAAACAAATATTGAAGAAGATTTGGAACCTAAAATGTCTAGGAAAATTCTGCCTTCTTCCCCTTTTCTAACTTCTTCTGCCTTGTCTCAAAATGCTTCACCATCTTCTTCTTCTAAGCATGTTTCTAGTCGCCCAGTTGCTTTTCCTGATGAGATAGATTCAAAAAATCCAGTTTCTGATCCCAAGAATAAAGTCTTAGGTGGTTCAAAGAAAGAAGCAGAGCTGAAAATGGCATCTCATTCTACAGAAGACATGGTTGATTCTGTCAAGACGACATCAACAATCCAACCGAAAGTTCAGAATGTTAAAGGGAGTGCTAAGTCCCATTCCATCATTAAACCCGCACACAGTTTCACATCCATAGATAAAGCACCTCTGAGGACACGCACATTAGTAAGGGTAGGGCAAACAAATACTGATCAGCCTAGATCATTGCCATCTTCTCCCCTTCCCAAACATACAGAGGATGAAACAAAGAATCTAGGACAGGACAGACCTAACCTTTCTCCTGTTCCTAAAGCTACTTTAGATAATTTGCCTGTAGATAATGAAAACCAACTAGACAATCTGGAGGATAAGCCAACAATGTTTCCTGGAACTCCAAAAGAGAGTCATTCAGTTTTGCTTTCAAATAAGCAACCGTCTGCATCTCGGAAGACAACTCATAATAGACCCACCAAATTGCGTGTTCCTTCTATATCAATTAAATCTCCTTCACTAAGTGCAGCTGCAAAGTCTCAAAATCATTCACATGACTTCTCATATAAACTAATTACGCCTGATACCAGTGATAGTCCTGATAGTGATAAGAGTAGAGGAACAGAAAAAAGAGATCAGAAATTAAATTCCAGGGCGTCTTCTCCTCAGGGAGGTTCATCTCCATCTGTGCAAACAAAGCCTCTCACATATTCTAATCGCCATGCGTTGAGAGATCCAAAAATAACTACCTCTGCTGTTTCTGCTGCTGCTACCCATACTTTACCTCATTCACGTGTTTTATCTTCTGATAAACATCAGTCCAAGGGAAGAGATAATTCTGATGATAGTGAAAATGAACAGAGTGAAAGAGAAGGCAATGAAGAAGACAAACAAGGCTCATCATATTCTAGACCAAATTTTAGGCCCTCTTCAGGCCTGGCTATGTCGGAACGCTTTGATTTATTAAAATACAGATCTGTTATTACTTCTAACAGATTTGCAAATAGAGCTACCAGTAATCATGAGGCAAGAATGCAAGCACCAAAAGATCCTTCTGCTACACGGTCTTCCAAAGTTCATCCTCAATTTAGTTCTCGTTTAGCTTCTGGCAGTACTAGTCTTAGGTCTAATTTCAATATCAATAAAAAACAGGGGAGTAAAAATGAAAATCCTCTACCATCCACTCCTCTCCATAGTTACTCACCACCACCATTTTCTAAGCAGTCTTCTTCAGTAGATGATTTCAAAAGGAGATCTGTGGCTGAAACTAAGAGTCACCACAGAATTACGCCTACTAACAAACCTAATCTTGTAAACATCCAAGAAAATAACCATAATAAAGAAAAAGAAACCACAGATACAGATTCTTCAAGAATATCTGCAGAAAAATCATTTCCTCTACATTCTCCCACTTCCTGGTCTCAACTTGATGATCTCAAGATCAAGACTATAACTCCTAGGACAAAACAAATACTATCTTTGTCAAAAAAACCAAACACTGCTTTATCTCGTAAAATGGCAGAATCCATTCGTTCCTCAAAAGCACTAACTAATTGGGCACAAGTCCGATCCTCCTTAAACTCAAGAAGTGATCTGATCTCGCTTTCAAAGAATGACAAAGAACTTACTGATAATGACAGTTCAGAAGACAAGGAAACAAATGTTAAAGAGGAACAAAGGGGAACTCCTTTAAAACCTGCCAAAGAAGTTCCCATATCTAGAAGAATATCTACATCTTTGTCTCAGGGAAGAACCCATTCTCTTTCAAAACATTTTAATTCTCGGTTTGATAGAACTGATGAAAGATCTCCAACTCCATTGGTACCAGAAAAACAAGCTGGGTCAAGGGTTATAACTTCTACTGAAGTTACCTCTGATATGCATAAATTGCCTTCATCTTCATCTTCCCAAAGATCTAAATATGTACAGCCAATATCTACCTCTTCCAAAGACACAATCAGAGATTATCAATACAATAGAGAAACTTCTTTGAAACAAGCTCGCCTTTCAGAGCCCCATTTTCCATCTGGGTCTAGAATTTCAAGTAGGATAGCATCCCACGTAAACAAAAAGCATGGACTTTTCCAACCAACCCCTACAAAGGTTGAACTACCTCCAAAACTGCCCTCCTCAAAAATACATCAGTCAGTTTCCAATAATGATGATGATGATTATGAAGACTATGACCGATCAGATGTAGAGAAAGATCCTATTTTGTCTTCATCAGCCAAGACTTCACAAATTTCTAACAAACTGAAATCCTTGCCTAAATTAAACTTGACTTTGCCACACATCTCTGAATCTGTGTCTTCTCATAGTCGCCTGACTTCTAGTGTTTCTCCAACACTTTCCTCAACTTCTCCCTCAGTGCCTCCTATTCAACGAATACAGAACTCGAGGTTATTAAATCCTTCTCAACGGCATCAGTTTCGATTTCCTCATAGACAAGGTGAGGTAAAATTTATAACTTTCTATTTAAATTGAAAGAGAAAAGTTTTATGTTTGGGCAGTAAGAATCTCATTAGAGGAAGCTGGTTTGTTTTGGAGCCATTCTCTTAGATTTGTGTCATAAAGACTTGCAGCCTCTTTGAGCTTTTGCACAGTTCTGCCCACAGATACCATTGAACTGGTCTTTCAGTGAAAATCATTTTGTCATCCTCTCTCACTAAGAAAGCCACATTTTTGGCTAGGAATCAATAATCATATTAGATAGCCTTGATTCCTGATAGATGGGTGTGCCTATACTAGGTTAATTAAACAAACATATTTATTAGATAGCACATAAGTTTTACGTACTTAGGTAGTATATAAAATTGTAAAGCAAAGCAAAAAGAAATTCCTAAAAAAATTAATGTGTGATAAGCATGTTTTATATACAAATGTAATGTGTAAACGAACACTAAAATAGTAGAAGCCATATGAAACATAGAAACATGCTTTGTACGTTTATTAACCCAATATGATTTGATAACCTAGTTTAAGCAGTGTATGGATGCCTGAAAGACACATTTATGCATGCCCATTTACAAAGGGCATTTTGTCATGTTGAAAAGATTTGAGTTTGATGCAGTGAATTGTAATTTCCTCCCCAAATGTTTGATTGCTGTGTGTTTTCACCATGTATGTTTCAGGTAACGGTGGGAGACCCAACCTGATGACAAAAACAGATCCAAATAATAAAATAGTTCCAAATAATAATGGAAAACGAAATGGACAAAAAATAATAAGTGGTCCACAAGGAGTAAAGTGGGTAGGGAGATCTTCTTTTAAAATATCTGAAAGATTTAATTTTATGTCCCTTTGAGTTGGAGGACATTTCAATCAACATACTGCTTTTAGATTGTAGATCTTGACCGAGGGTTGGTGCTGAATGCCGAAGGGAGATATCTCCAAGACTCCCAAGGAAAACCTCTCAGAGTAAAATTAGGCGGAGATGGCCGCACTATCGTTGGTATGTTGTATTCCGATGTTTTACAGTATGATTAAGGCTTATTTTGTTCAATAAACTTCCCAAAGAATTCTACATTGTGATAAATCCTGAAAGTAAATAAATCATTGGTTTACTTACTTGATTTATATATGTGGCTCTAAGCAGTTGTTTACAATAAAACAACTGAAAATGTGAAATATAGGGAATCCTCAACTTACAATAGTTCACATAGTGACTGTTCAAAGTTAAGACGACACTGAAAAAAATGACTTGTGTCTTGTTTTTCACATGACTATTGGAACAGTCATGTGATCAAAATTCAGATTCTTGGCAACTGACTTGTATTTATGACGGTTGCAGTGTCCCGGGGTCATGTGATCACCTTTTGCAACCTCCCAACAAGCAAAGTCAATGGAGAAGTCAGATTCACCTAACAACCATGTTACTAACTTAACAACTGCAGTGATACACTTAACAATTGTGGCAAGAAAAGCTGCAAAATGAGGCAAAATTCACTTAATCATCTCGCTTAGGAACAGAAATTTTGGGCTCAGTTGCGATCGCAAGTCGAGGACTACCTGTAATAAAGAATCAAAATCACACAGCAACTGGGCATGATCTAATTCATCATCCATACAACCAGGTGATGGGCTCTAACTCATGCCCAGGGATCCTGTCTCGAGCATAAAACCAGGTTTTCCCAGCCTTTAGATTGGATGGAGCCAGTCTAAACTCAGGAGCAATGGGGACCACAGCAGAAAGGGCTCTCCTTCTAGGCCCTGCCAACTGTCACTCTCTAGCTTAAGGGTGTCAAACTCAAGGCCCGGGGCCCCGATGTGGCCTCCAGGTTGCTTAGATCTGGCCCATGGGGCTTTCCTGGAAACAGCGAAGGACCGTCCCGCGGTGCCTCTGCCAGCAAAAGAGAGCTTGAGAGGGCCTTCCCGAGCTCCGTTTTCACTGGCAGAGGGTTGCAGGAGGCTGTTGCAGCCAAAAACAGAGCTTAGGAGCCCGTTTTCGCTGGCAGAGCGCTCAGGTCACCACAAGTGCCTCCAACACGAGTGATGTCGAGTTGGCCACATCCACCCTGCCCCCACGACCTCCCAAGGTCAAACACAACCTGATGTGGCCCTCAATGAAATCGAGTTTGACACCTCTGCTCTAGCTGATGGTACTTGGAGCATGCCCTTCCTACCAGATTGTACAAGACAGGTAGAAACAATCATGGAATGAGATAGCCCTGTAAATAACCTGGTCCTAAATTATAATGAGCTCTACTGGTGACAATCAGCGATTTGAATTACGCCTGGAAGCATACTGGAAGCCAATGCAGCTCTTAGAACTAGAGATTATTCCCATTATTCAGAAAACATACTTAGGACCAGGCAAAGCGATCTGATCATATGAGTCTTTTTTTCACCTCTCAATAAAACTCATCTGTCAAGCAAAATGTACATCAGGAAGCCATCAAAAGATTTAAAGATGTGCTTCTCTGTTTATTGCTCTTTGAATGTCAGTCCATAGTTTGCTGAAATGGAGCCTCTCTATCCTCTGCATCCCAAAATAAATGATTTGGGTGAAATGTGTCACTGTCTTGAAGTAGCATTCCTTCTTAAATGTACCACTGGCCTTTTTGTAGTTTGGTGACACGGTTTGGTCTTTTGACAACAGCTGCTGTATTTAATTGAGCAACAGTCGTAGCCTCAACAGTCTGCTGTTTCTCACAAAATTAAATAAGATTGAGAGGACTGGTAATGGCTGCTGTGTGTCTTACGAAAGGCATTTTGATCTAAATGAATAACTGCCTCATCAGTCTTTTTATTAAAAGGTTTGTGCACCATATGGGAAAGAATAATTGAAGCAAAAGAATCAGTAGTTCTGTTGGGCTTCCTGGAAGAAGTCAGTATATTAGGAGGGGGTGCTGAGGATCTAAAGATTTTGTATACAAGCGATCCTCAACTTACAACATTTTGTTTATTGTCCGTTCAAAGTTACAACGGCCCTGAAAAATGTGACTTATGACTACTTTTCACAGTTCTGACCTTTGCAGCATCCTCAGGATCATGTAATCAAAGTTCAGGTGCTTGGCAACTGATTCATATTTATGACCGTTGCTGTGTCCCAAGGTCATGTGATCCCCTTTTGTGACTGACTGACAAGCAAAGTCAATGGGGAAGCCAGATTCAGTTAGCAAGTGGGTTACTAACATATCAACTGCAGTGATTCTCTTAACTACTGTGGCAAGAAAGGTCATAAAATGGAGAAAACTCACTTAACAAATGTTTCACTTAACAACAGAAATGCTGGGCTCAATTGTGGTCATAAGTCGAGGACTACCTGTAGTATGTTTTACAGAATGAAACTACCGCCCTGAGAATGATGATTTAAATGCTCAATAGTTCCTACACCTGAAATTGCATGTGTCCAGTTTTCTAGATAATGATCTCACTTAAATCCAGTACTTCCCAATTCCTAATGTCATAAGGCAGTGATTGAAGTGCAATTCCCTCTTCTTGTCTTCTGATAGATTCTAAAGGAGCTCCAGTAATAAGTCCAGATGGTTTACCTTTGTTTGGACATGGAAGATTTAGCAAACCTGTAGCAAATGCACAGGATAAGCCAATAATAAGTCTTGGAGGTAAGGCAGTGATAGGCCTTGAAATGGTTAAAAAAACCACCACTCCTTATACCACAACAACTACAACAACTCCTGAACCTACCACGACTCCCGAACCTACAACTATAATTACTACAACTACTCTTGAACCTACAACCACTGAGCCACCAACAGAGAAACCACGACCTACTTGTCCTCCAGGCACCCACACAGAAAATGATGAACAGGGGAATCTTGTATTAGACACGGATGGTCTGCCTGAATGCTACTCTGAAGGTATCCTCTCTTATGTTGGCTAAACATCAGCAATATCTTTGAGCAG
>JANHJO010010409.1:0-10074 GCA_032468235.1 Pseudoxyrhopus heterurus
TAGAGGACAGGAAGGCCTGGAGGAACGTTGTCCATTGGGTCACGATGGGTCGGACACGACTTCGCAACTAACAACAACAAATGTATATATGCCAGTTAAATTTTACTTTTATTTCTTTCTCTCTTTCCCATTACTTATTTAAATAGACTAAACCTACTAATTTTTAGTATATAATGTAAATTATGTGCATTCAAATAGGTCTTTAGATGAGATGTGCAATATTCTTCATGATATTATTTTTGCTGAACAAATCAATTGTTTAGTTTTGCTTAGTCCATCCATTCTGTAATGGATGTTGTTCACTTCTCCCACAGCCACCTGGGTTGGAGGAGGTTATATAAATGGAACAGCTGAAGCAGTGTATGTTCCAGACGTTGGACTTGCCTGGGCTCAGGCACCCATTGGGTATTCACTTAGCCTAATTGTAGGTAAGCTGGCAACAAAGCAGGAGAAAAATATATTGTTAAAATGACAAAGAGAAAGTCAAAGTCAATATACTATCTGTTCTTGTATTTCTCTTTCATTGTAATGAATTTGGGGTGGGTGGGTGGAGCCAGCACTACAGATGGTATCTGCAGAACTATGTTCATCTATCTTGTAACAAGATATTAAGTACAAAATTCTTGTCAAAGCCTGGTGTTTAGTGATTTTTGTGGCCAGTTTTTAAAAATGTATGAGAAATTTAGAGGAAGATCCTTCTCTTATTTTCCTCTCAATATTGAGTGGCATCTAGAATTAGTCATTGTTAGATTAAACTATTTACTAAACAAGTGAAAAGTGATGGAAATTAAATCCTGTTGATTTTTATGAATCATAGAATAAAAAACCTGGGACAATTTAGGTCATTGTCCAACTTCCTGTTCAGGGCAGGAGTACAAATTAAAGCATTTAAGCATATGGGAATACAACCTTTGCTCTAATATACCCAACCCAGTTTTGTAACAAATTACTTTTCACTGCTGATTTTTTCCTTAGTTGGAATAATTGCCTTACTACTATCTAAAGAAGTTGCACACATTAAGTCTGTGTCCAAATGATAATTTTTATTCTTTTACTGAAAGACCTAATACTGATTATAATATTACTAGTCATTGCACTATCAATCAGTAATATGAACAAATACCGGTATAAGAACCTCAATTCCATTACTATATAGCTACTTTGACAATCATTAAGAAAAAAGACTCATTGGGTTGTTATATTGTGGAAACATTATTTAGATATCAGTTATGTCTCTCATAAGCAGACTGATATTACTAATAAAACCAAACATTCTCAATTTTTGCATCTGGCTACTTGATCCAAAAAATAATTAGAATCCAAACTTTTTTTTAATGAATCTTTTAGGTGGCTTGTTTTTTGCAAAGCCCATGCGTTCCAAAGGGTATGTGACAATGTTGGATCCATTTCAGCAAACTTATGGAAAACGGATGGGAGGGCTTATCTTCATACCTGCCCTGATGGGAGAAATGTTCTGGGCAGCAGCCATCTTTTCTGCACTAGGTGAGGAATTTTGTAAACAAATTGATTGTATAAAATCGGTCTGAATAAGGATGAAATATGCAAATTGATAAAAATGTTCTTTTAAACAAATGCTTAAAAATTGAACAAACCTTCCCAAATTGAAAAGATAACTAGAGTGTGGTAGTACTAATCAGAACACTGATAGTAAAATACTGTGTAGAAAAGCCAGGTGTTCTCTTTTTTATAGTAATATTTGAAGAGAGTAATCATAAGGATTTAGCTGTACAATTGGATTTAAAGAGATTTTGAGTGGGGATGGCACAATTCAAAATGTATTTTTAAACATTTGAAACATTTGGCCTATGTAGTGAATACCTTAATATTTGAAAATCTAAGTATTATACTTGTGCATATATCATATATATATATATATATATATGCTATTTAGTTGCAAAGTATAGGATTGTGCATGCTGAGCTTTAACATTATCACTGCAAACTTACGGTATATATTCATTTAAATGCTGATATTTTATAAATGAGTGATTTTATGAAGACATAAAATTGAATAATTTTATTTATTTATCTATTTAGATTGTATAAGATCATTCCACTCACAATTTATGACTCTGGGTGAACTACACCAGTAAAAATAAAACACAATAAAAGTAAAAAATACATAAATACAGTACAAAACACAATCAATTTAGAGACAAAGCTGGGTATTACAAAACACTTTCATAGCAGAATGGTTCACCTACTATCCTGATATAATAATAGTGATAATATCACTTTATTTTTCACTCAGGTTGGCAATTAATAACAATATAAGTCTTTGAATATTTATTAAAACCAATATAAATGTTAATTTATTTATTTTTCAATAAATTTTTATTGTTTTTTCTGTTACAAATACATCTTGTGACTGAGTAGAATTGTTTGGGGTTACAATCATATCAACATTTCATTAACAATATAGTCCTTTTTATCCAATCTTATCAATTTGATATATTTAAATTTCAATATTTTCCTTTATATAATTATGTTCAGGCATTTATTTTTCTTACACCAATTCAACCAAACCAATTAATTCTATTCATCGTATATTAATTCAGTTCTTATAGTGTCAATCACTGTTATATTATATAGTTCATTCTAAATAGTATAATCCTTATAATACTACAATATATAATATTTAATCTAATTATTAAACATCAACAAATCAATGGCAATGTATTATTTCTATATCCAATTTTATCAGATTTATATACTATTTCTCTTAATAGCAATAGCAATAGCACTGTATTTATATACCTCCTATCAGGGCTTGCAATGCTCTCTACAATGTCAGCATATTGCCCCAAAAAATCTGGGTTCTCATGTTACCGACCTCGGAAGGATGGGTGGCTGAGCTGACCTTGAGCCTGGTTGGATTTGAACTGCTAAATTGCAGGCAGCTGGGAGCTAAATACTTAATTACAAAGTACAGTGCTCTTAAACCTCTGCACCACCAAGGCCCCAAAACAATTCATCTTCAAAAAAAAAAAGTAGAAAGAAAAGAAAAAAAAAACAGAACATAAATTTTAATTTATGACCTATAGCCTGGTATGGCACATGTCATGTCTTTAAACTGTTTTGAAAGCAAAGGGAGCTGGAATGAACAAAACTTCAAGAGAAGACATTCCACCACCCAAAAGTCATATAGAGAAGGACTTTACTCATATGCTAGATAAATAAGCTCTGGACTGCAAGATCATTTTCAGAAAAACCTATCTAAAGTTGTTAATGAAGATTTTCAGTTATCCAGGTAGAGTTGTCTGTTGAGTTAAGTCCAGTTGTCATGACTCAACTTCCAGACCTATCTAAAGATTTAATGCCCACCAATTAAGTTCTTCATAAGACCGGAAGTCTCTAAGATGACTATGTATGGCTTTAAAGGCAAACCCCAACATGAAGCTCTAAAGAAAGCCACTTCTTACCTAGAGTGAATAATTTGAAATCCACAGCTGACCGATTATTTTCCCTCATATTTATTTACTTACTTACTTAACACGTTATACTGCTGACTATCAATGCCAATTTTTCAATCTATATATATAAAAGAGAAATGTGCGCATGTATGTTTGTATGTATGTCCTGAATATGTTTTTCCCTGCCTCCACCAATCCCGCCCAAATTTCGCACACACATACCTTGCACTCTGGAGACGAGCACTGGGGGGGTTAGGAACTAGATTCACCCTTCTTTAACCCTGAAAAAGGGTCTCAAACAGGACACCCCCACACCTCTTTAAACACAAATCTCTACTGAGCATGTGCAGAAAACAGTTTTCCACCCTGCTTTCCCTACTGCACATGTCTGTGGTCTAACAGCTAAAAGGAACCTCAACCCACTACACAGCAACTCCTCAAATTAACTCAGTAAGGTTAGTCTCAGCTTAAATGGCCCTCCTTCCACACAGCCCTGGCTGTTTCAATGCCCTCTGCCACACAGCTGCTGCTGGCGGCATAGACATTTAAATCTCCCTCACAGAGCTGTACAAAAAAACCCAAGCAATGCCGGGTAATAAGCTAGTTTAAAATAAATGTAAAATTGAGAAGCTAAAAGTGGTTAAAATGTCACTTCAGCAAGCAAGAGACATTAATGACTGATATTACTGAGTATTTATATTATTAAAAGCTTACAAGAAAAAATGTGCTTTAAAAGATTTTTAAATAGCTAATAAAGATGTAAGGCACCTCCATCCTGCAGGAAATACAATCCAAAAATATGCAAAGGCTTGATCCTGAGTTGCTTCCTAAAGAATTTTAAAAGGATCTGCATAAACCTCCTTCTGACAGGCTGTCCCATATAATAAAAAGACCACATTTTTAAGGCCATTATCTTTCAGAAATGGACTCAGCTGGCATATCAACAAAAGCTGATAAAAGGCACTCGGGTCTATTTCCTCAATCCATGAAGATCAAGAAAGGTTTGCTCCAGAAGCTTGCCTTTAAACTATGATGTGCTCTTTTTAGGAGAATATAATCCCATTCTTGAGGAACGCCAGGAGGAATGTTGTCCATGGGATCACGATAGGTCGGACACGACTTTGCAACTAACAACAACAAATCCCATTCTGAATATACACATTTACCATGACTTTGGAAGTCTGGCCACTCACAATGAGCACCTTCATCCTGTCTGGATTTTATTTCAGTGTATTATCCCTCTTCCAGTTCATTACTGACTTCAGGCAGACATTGAAGGAAAGTATACAATTTCCTAAAATATCACAGAGAAATTCTTTTGGGTTTTCAATACATCAGCATATTGCCCAGAAAAAAAAGTCAGATCAACTTTCCCAACGTTTTCAAGTAGGAGACAGAGTGGAGTCCTGAGTAAACTGATGTAATAGTTCTTGTTTCAAGAAACAAATATCTACAAATGATATCATCTGAAATATAACTGAAAGATAGAAATGGAAAACCTATACAACCATGCCTTCTGTTCCCAAATCTCTCTAGTGATCTAGAAGAATTCCTTCAAATTCCTCTTCTAATAATCTAGGCTGAAATCAGTTAATTCATAGCACAAGAATCTAAGAACTTTATTTAACTGTATTTAACAGATATATATCAACAACCTAGGGTAGTGAAAATCTTGCCCTTTTCTTCAAGCTTTTCTTATACAGCTTTTATAAAAAGGATAAGACTTGCCTTTTCTGTAAAAAAAAAGTGAGGCAATTTGTACCTGTTCTTTATTTTAGTAGCCATTATTCCTTTTTATTGGGAGCAGCATGAGAAATCACTCCCATAGTTACCATGTACAATAGTACTGAAAGCCACTAAGCAAGTCCAGGAGTATCAAGAAAATCATGCACCTCTGTCAGTCTCCAAACAGAAATCATTCTTCAAGGCAACTTAAGGTCATCTCAACCCCATAGGTCAACCTGAAATGGGTCAAGAAAATCTTGCCTGTAGGATTGCCTGCACCATTGTCTCAATGATCTTAAATAAGAAGGGTTAAATTTGCCCTATAATTCCTTATCTCCAAGGTATCTGGAATGAGCTTCTCAAAAGAAGTTTAAGAAACAAGTTTGCCTCCTTCAGAGGGCCGTTTATCATAACTAAGGTGTCTGTAATATCCTTCCAGTTACAACTGACAGTGCAAAATATCACAAATTGAAGCTGATATATTCTAGCAATGCAAGAGAAGTTATTAAATACCATTAACTGTTTGCAAGGTGGCATCCAGATTGCCAAGAATCTGAGGTACACACACTTAATATTTATCACTTTTCTGAAATATCTGGGTAAGGAAGTTAAGTTTTTATGATGACAACTGCTTCATGTCTCTTCCCACTTGCCCTCTAGTGAGATGCTGCAAAAAGAAACTAAACCCTCAACAGCTCACCTGCCTTCTTAAGCCACCTCATCCATGATGGATGCTTTGTTTTATTTTGAACTGTATTTATTAGGAGGAAGATCAAGTTCTTCAGAGGGCTGGAAACTTTCTAAAAGCTGACACGGCTATCGGAACACAAAATAGCCCTTAAAGTTATAATGTCTATTTCCTAATAATGACTTGACAATTTCCAATACCAAGCTACTATTCCCATCACTACTGTGATTGCTACTACAGGTTCCTGTGGCCTCATTGCAAACTCACTTTATCAACTCAATTAAATATAATAATTGGTCTTAATTTTCCTGTTGTACACCTTGAATTGGGGCAATATACAAAATTATATAATAAATAAATCATGTAAGTGGGGTAGGGAATCCATCTGATAAATCTCTGAACTGTCCTTTGCAACTTTTGTCACCTAACAACCATTAACGATGTATATAGAGCAGGTTGCAAATGACATGTTTTAAAATAAATAAAATAACCAGCCTTACTTCCAGCTGTGTTTTGATTATCTGGAAATCAACAGGGAGGTTTTTAACTATAATTTTATCACAAGTGCTCCAGAAACCAAGAATAAACTGCATGCTGAGGTGATGGAAACTGAGTGGCTTAAACAATTTTCAGGGAACTTAAAATGCAAATTCTTTTTTAATACAACTTGCTGTACATGAAAGCTTTCTGTTGTGTTTCACATTGTGGAAGCAGATATTGTAAAAGCCTGTTATGCTCACAAAAAGACAATTTATAATTAAGAACTAGGATTTTACTGCTTTAGTTGCTGATGAATGGGTGCCACTTATATGCACATTGAGTCAGGACCAAGGACAGCAACACGTTCAAGTATAAGCACTGTGCTTTGTCCATGAAACTTTGGATATTAACAGGATCATTTATATGGTTAGGAACATTATCAGGAGTGTCTCCCGAATACCACACGTTCACTTCAAATGTGCTGAGCAAACCCTACAACTCTCATTTTTAACTTTGGCTTAGAAACAATGGCTAAAGTAATATATTTCAGTGTAATCTACCAGCATAACAATTATATTCTTCCAGTTTATTGCTACAGAATTTCATTCAGCACTTACTAATTTTTTTCCTATTTCTTTTCTCAAGAGTCACTGCACGTTTCATTTCTTATGTTGGTATCACTTCACATAGTTTACTATGCTGAGCACTGCATTCTCTCTCTCTCTCTTTCTCTCTCTCTCTCTCTCTCTCTCCGTCCCTCCCTCCTTCCCTCCCCCCGAGATCTTTTCACTGATATTTAATTTAGAATGTGATGAGCTTCATTAGATCCTTGAGAAGATAGTATACAGATCAGACTAGAGTTTTCTGCAAGAAAAGTATTGTCAATCCTTTCTTTTTTTCCCCTCATGAAACTATAATCTTGTTTTAGAAACAGAGACAAAAAGGTACAAAAATGAACTTCTCAGTCACATTGAAACACTCTGGAAAGTACATAAATTGTTAGCAGACATTTAACTTATTTCTCTGCCTTGTTACAGGTGCCACCATAAGTGTGATAATTGACATCAACATTACCTTTTCAGTTATTATTTCTGCCTCCATTGCAACCCTGTACACCTTAGTGGGAGGACTTTATTCAGTAGCTTATACTGATGTTGTCCAGCTGTTCTGCATTTTCTTAGGACTGGTGAGTTTTTTGTATTTACTTTTCCATATATAATACCAGGTGATTGTATTTGACACAAGCAGGGGAAGAAGATGCTTCATGTCAATATAGGTTACAAAACATGCCTATTAATGTGTGGAAGAAAGGGAATATTAAGAGTCTATATTACTCTTGTCTTAACTATTGTTTTAGAATAAACCAGCACCAACCATAATTGTGATTTATATTAAATAGGGATCAAATTTGAACAGATTGAAATCAATTGAAAAATTGCTGATGAATTGCAAGATTGCAGATAGTGAGAGAAGTTGATTTGTACCCTAGAGAAGATATGAGAAATGGCCAGGAAGGAAGATAGCATAATCATGGTTCTTGATTTGCCAATGCCTCTGAACATCTATTTGGGATACAAGAACAGAATCTGATTGGGTTGTAACAGGCACATGATATCTAAAGTCCTGCTCTCCAAACCTTGCTACTTCTTCTCCCTCTGTTCTTCCCTCTATTGTGCACACATTTAATATAGGAAGAGAATGCTTTCATTCAGTTCAAGACCAGAATTCTCTCCCTTCCACTCCATTGTATCCAGATTATGTCAGTAGGAAAAACTGAAAGCAAAATCCCAGTCCCTCAGTTAAACTCTGCTTATTCCAGTAAAACACACCTTCAATACTCCCTCTCTTTATGTATACAGAGGTAAATAGGTATCTTCTTTCTACAGAGAAAAGGTACCCTTCTTTGATGCAGAAGAAGGCACTGTGATGGAGAAAACCTTTGTTTGCCTTTGTTTATAGAAAATATATGCAAAGAAATATTGTTCTCTACCTACTTTTGCACAAAAATGGCAGAGATCCCTATCAGAGAATATACCTCTTCCAGAAAATAAACTTTTATAGAGTATAGGTTTTTTATTTATTATTTATTTATTAAGAAGATTTGCATGGCCGCCCAACTTAGTCACAGTGACTTTGGGTGACTTGCAGAGGTAAAACCCCAAATACAAAACCCAATAAACCACCAGGTGGCAACAATCATTCCCCCAATGTTGGGAGAATTGACACATTTTATTTCTTTATATCTTCCGTTTTCTTTTGTTTATCCCTTCCCTCCCTCAAGTTCTCTTCCCTATGCTAGAAAAGACTTGTCTTTGACTTTAAATACATTCTTAACCTTATGCTTATCTGTTGCCTTATGGATCAGATTTAAATGTGACTGATCACATGTTTAAGAAGGCCTTTCAATAATAATATCAGATAGTCAACATCCACTTAGCTTCCATGTTAATTATATCCTGACAAGGATTCTTGAATCCAGTAGAAGAGAATATATATAATTCAGATATGAACTGTGGAGACCTTGGTGTTCTCTGAGCTTGGTATCTTGCATGCAGTTGTTTCATTACTATAAAATATTTTCCAACAAACTAGATAACCATGCAACTTTATTAAAAAGTGTCTGAACATTCCAATTCTATAGCACACAACACAAGCTATGAAAAGGATACATCAAAAACATCTTAGAAACAATAGACTATTGCAACCAGGATGCATTATGGTAGTACATAAACTAACTAAAAAACCCCAAACTATCTTAAGTAAACCAAAGGTCCAGTAGTCCAAGAACAAAAGAAACAGCATTCATCTACAACATAAAGTGTAAAAACTGTAACAGCCATTATGTAGGACAGACAGACAGAAGACTGGCAGAGCAATCCATGAATACCAACTAGCAAGCAGAAGACACAATGAAAATTCCTTCATTTCACAACACATGGATAGGCTCAATCATAGTTTCAACTGGGAAACTGTGAGCATCCTAGACCAATCTAAATTCAAAAACACTAGGGAATTTCTGGCAGTGTGTCATTCAGACAAATCAGTCATCAATAGACACACCGAGATAAATCAATAGACACATAGAGTTAAATAAATAGACCCACAGAGATAAATCACATTTACACTCCATTCAAAAAAGACAATTAAAAAGCTAAGAAGGATCCTCTATAGCAGTCTAAACCTGATAAGCAGGGAATAACACCAAGCAAACAATCAAGAAAAAAAACCCTGTCTAATCAAGAAACTGCCAAGAGAAAAAAACCACACCCCACCAACAATGGTAGTGCAAGCTGTTTATAAACAGGGAACAAACTCCACTAGCACTGATGATGTTACCTAGTCTATATATATAAAAGAGAAGTTTGGTGGGGATGTAAGTTTGTATGTGCTCTATACAAACTTACAGTTCTCCGCCAAAGTTCCTGAATTTTGGCACATAGATCGTTTTCCGTACGGAGAAGGTCCCTGTCAGGCTCGTAAACCCTTAAACACCCCAGAACACCCCGAAAAAAGGTGGCAAAGTTCACACTCATACCAAAACTCTACTGAGAATGCTCACATTTTGAACAGCAGGACAGCCTCCATTTTAAAACTGAGCAGCGTGGCTTCAACTCACCAGTTTCAACCCCGGCTTGAACCTAACAGTGCAACTTCAGTCTTCCCCCCAGCATACTTTACTCTACTCCCCAGCTCACCTTCGACTCCAAGTATGTGGGACTGAATTGTTTGTAATGGGGGGAAGCTCCTT
>JANHJO010010409.1:33904-44909 GCA_032468235.1 Pseudoxyrhopus heterurus
GAGAGAGAGAGAGAGAGAGAGAGAGAGAGAGAGAGAGAGAGTGTGTTTAGTGGCCACAGGGAAAGAAATGAGGAAGCTACACCACAATATCAGTGACAAGGAGCTGATATGGTAATGCTTAATTCTCTACATTCTTGAGGGACCTTAAAAATACTTTGGCTGAGATCCAACAAAATATTTAGGAAACATAACCCTTTCTAGCAACCTGTACGCCACCGATCTGAGTTGTTTGGTGAAAGAATAAGCAAGGAAAAAAATTCATGTCGCTCACTCATTCGGGCTGGTAATAAATTAATTAGATAGTTTTGCTTAGCAATCACGGTCAGGATCGGCCACTCCGATCCCTAAGCAAAGCATCACAGGATTGAGACTTGCAGTTTTACTGGTGGCTTCTCCATTTACTCTGCTTGTCAGAAGTCAGCTGGGACCATCGCAAATGGTTATCATGTGACCACAGGATGCTGTGAAGTCATAAATGCCCCCCCCCCAGTTGCAAAATCTAATTGCAACAAATTCAGTTGTGCTTGAAAAAGCTGCTGGTGTTTCCCCACTTTTGGGAGGTGAGTGGAGGAGAGGCTTGAAGGTGCTGCTTCTCAGAAGTAGTGCTAGTCATTTTGGATGAGCTCTCAGTAGAAATTAAGCTAATTTCCATTCTAATTGCTTTTGGAAAACAGATCTTGGATGAAGTTCATAAACAGTTAGGATTGCTTAAGTTCTATATAGATTTGTATGTTCTAATTGCAATTCAACCATTCATTATTTTAATTATTGCATATCTGTGAATCATCAAGAATTCTTCAGCACTGCAGCAGGATGTCTGTCTGTCTGTCTTCCAGGCCTCGTGTATTAACCAGTTCATTATGGTGGATCTTCTTTGAATGTTCTTAAGGTGACCAACTTTTTTACAATGAAAAGGAGGACACAAAGAAATAATTACCGTGAGTGTACTGCGTGCGTATGTGCCGTGTCATGTTTCGGTAAGAAGTAAAGAAAGCCACTTGCGCGTGGCGTGCTCTCTTAAGGTCTCCTGTGTGGAGCGCATGTGTCTCATAATCGCCTCTCACCGCACTGTACCGAGCCTTGATGAATTGTCATGTCAAATACAAATACATCACATCACACGCAACGGATCGGCTCAGCATCGATCGAATATGGAGATTTACAGATTAGTCTTCAAATATCAAAAAGGAAGATATGTAGGAGGACACTTTTCGAGAGAGGACAGAACTTATAAAAGAAGGACTGTCCTCCCTAAAAGAGGACGAATGGTCACCTTATGCTCTTGTATTCTTTTTTCTTGTTTTTAAATTGCTGTATGGTACAGTATTCTTTTTTTGGTTTTTAGATTTGTTTTAATTGTTTGTGAGCCATCCAGAGTCATTTATGAGATGGGTGGCTGCATAAATTCAAATAATAAATTATAGAAAGTGACAAATTTTTTTAACAAACATTGAGATTTTTTTTAAAAAATTAATCTGCCGTAGGCAGATAGGTCAATCTGCCAAATGACGAAAAGAAAGAAGAAAGTCTATTTTATCAATGCCTTAAAAGCATTCAGACATTGGCTTCTTCTATTTAAAAATATCTAAGTCATTTCTTACTTATAGATTGGGGAGATTTTATTTTCAGGTGCCATCATTTATTGATTATTCAATGGCTAGGAGCCTCAAAAGCCAAAAGCAGCTTTAGATTTTAGGAATCTCTGAGAGGGAATCATTACATCATTTCTAATTTATCATTTTATGTTTGTGTGTATTTAAAATACTTATTAAAACAAATGATGTCAGTTTGTATCTCATGTTCTTGTTATTCTACTCTCCAATCAGAGGAGAGCTTGAAAAATACATCCTGAGCATCAGACGTCAGCTGCTTTCAGAATGTTTTTCCTTGGTAATATAAAATGGCGCTTCCAGCTAAATCTGTTGACATCTAAAGTCAGACAATATGTTCCCATGCAAGCAAGGGAATGAAGACAAAGAGATGCCCTTTTGATATTTCTCTATTCCAAACAGCAAACACAAATTGTACCAGTCTGACCCATATGTCAAAGAATAAAAAGGAAGGAGTCGCGAGTACAGCTGTCTGTGTCACTCCGAGTTTTGCTAGACAGAAACATTAGGAATATTTATGGGCGCTGGGAGCAGAGTCGGCGGTAATGCAATTGCCACTCATTTAATTGATAAAACAGGAATGAAAAATGCTTGCCTAGACATGACTGCCTAAGCCATATACTGATTTACTCCATTTGTATCAATACAGGAAGTCAAAGAGGCAAATTGGATTTATGGTCAAATGAAAGATAAACCAATTACCTTCAGAAAATTTCCAGCTGCATAGTTAGTACCTCAACCACTCTCTCTGTTCGTGGATGCATGGTTTCACAATTGTACATCATTTTTCCTTGTGCCATTTGCAAGGCAGAGTATTTTCAAGCAAGGTATTGTGTACATTTTCTCTTAAGATATTTTTTTCTTCAGTGCAGCTCAGACTTTTATAGAACTGGGACCTTTTTTCCTGGATTAGTAATTGTATTCACTCTATTGTTGTCCTTTGTCCATTAAACCAAACTGGCTCTCTGTTTTGCTTTTTTCTGTCATCTGCATCTTTTATTTCAATAAATATGTTATAACTATATTTTAGGGTTATAAGCTGACCCCATTATTTGGAAAGGCCTATAAATTAAATACATAAAAACTGTGGTTGAAGAAATTATTCAGAACAACAACAAAAAACTGAATAGTATTATACAGTAATTCTTTTTGTTGATCGTGGATAAGTGGGCGTTGGAATGCATTTTAGAGACCTGGACTAAAGGTGATTATTGTTTGAACCGAATTAATTGCTTTTCCTTAGGAAAGAAGTTTTTCTCACCACAGCAATTCAATGTGTTATTAAATCAAAAGGATCTTTTTATCATGTAATGGAATTAGCAGCGGGAGAAGATATGCAACATTGCCAACAAAGAATCAGTATCTCTTTAGAAAACAAGACAGAAAATAATTATTATTAACTCTACCCAATTTTAAGTGAAATGAAAATCCAAAGAAAGGTGGTTATTGGGCATTTGTTGAATGTCACAGAACATCTATATTTTGAGTTTGCATAATCAGTTGAATAATAGCTCAGTTGATTTGGATTCAAACAATAATCAACCCCACACACACACATATCTCTAACCGTGGTTTAAAATACCAAACTTAGCAAAATCTATAAATGCCTGTTAGGTTTGGAACTGACCAGGTTAATCACCATGTATCAGCACAATAAGACTTTGATCATTTCCTTTCTTTAGAGAAAGGTGTTTATGTGTAAGATAACTTTTCTTTCAATGTACAAATTGATTACTGGTAGAGCTCTATATCCAAATACACTGTTCCCACAATGATGGAATAACTAGGACGCAAAGATGCTTCAGACACCAAAATTCAGTTGTCACTTTCTGGTTTCAGTCTGCCTCAAAACTATTTCATCTCATTTTATTTTACTTTTCATTCTTCTAGCCAAAGCTGTTTTCCTCCTTCTAGGGACAGAGGGAATAATAATACTTTCTCTCTGCCATCACTGTGATTTTTAGAACATCTTAGTTCCCAAATCTCAACATTTTGAAAGAATATCCTTGCCTTAAAAGGTGCAGTTGTTCTACCTGTTTACCTGTTGGTCCCACCCCCTCACCCCAGTCATTTCAATTTTAGAATCATAAATCAAGGCTCTAAAAGGGACAGTGGGGGGAGCCTTGTTCACCATATGAATACTTAGATGGTAACTGTTCATGAAGAACTTCCTGCTGCTTAGGACTCAAGCCACTGTTGAGGGTTTTTTGTAGAACCTAAGCTAAAAAGATTCTTCAGAGATTGCACACAAAATATTTAGATTAGAAATAAACACTTCAGTGAAGAAGAGCTTTTAAAAATCATATTGATGTGATTTTTGTCTTCTCTTTTCCAGTGAACTAGATCAGTAATTAAGGCAATTCCAGATGCTACAGTTTCAGACTACTAAAGCTGGAGCCAGGAACTGCTTCTAATTGTCCTCCAGTGTCCGGGAGGGCTATGCACAGGTAATTTTAAGATATACACTTCCATATTTTGTTCTTTAAGATGCACATAATCAGACACTATTCTTAGCAATATTGTTTAATTGCTTTTATGTTTTTCTCTAAATGGCTATTAAGACTCTGCAGGTTTTAAAAATAATTACAAGAAGTGTTTTAGACGTTTTGCAAGCATAACCATGGACCTTTCTGCTAGTTATTAAAGCCGTTCAACTCTCTTTAGGCTTCTACATGAACCTGAAAAGAATATTCTAAATACATGAAAAAGACCAATCTGCTTGAATAAACAAAAAAACTCAGATACCTATATTAGAACACAGGATTCTGCAATGCTTCAGATTCAGGGGGGGAAGATACTTTGGAGCAAGGGGTGGGGGAAAGCTCTTACTTCTGTCAACATGCCTACAATCATCTTTTGCTGAGACTTTGATCTGAGGAAAAGATGGAGATGGTGTGAGGAGTTATCAACTATCCTACATGGGTTGCCATGTGTACTAAAATATAGTTTGAATCTGAAGCACCTACATCCATATTAGAACCATCAATCCAATAAAGCTAATGCTAGCATGAGGAGTGACTTGGTTAAGTTATTTTCTTATGTTGAGCATCACTAACTACAGAAGTCTTCAGTCTTTCAAGCTAAGGCACAAAGATAGTGTCCTTAATAGTTCTTCCAGCTCCTGCTGCAGTTGGATCAGGCTGAAAGGGTGAAAGTTAAACCACCTATTTCTAATGAGATGAAGACTCCCTTTGGACTATAAAATAGATTGTGCTGAGGTTGAGGGGAAAGAATCAATACATTTATGGTCTCTTCATCATCATAAAACTAGCAGTGAGAGAAAGGCAAAGCAGGGTGGAGTAAGTGCCTATGAGCTTCCTCAGAGGCTTATAAAACCAATCGAGCACAGCAGAAATGGATATAAGGAAAAAAGTTTTTAAAAGCTTTTTGCATAGCAATTAAAATCCCTATTTTTGTGAGATTAAATCACATGAACTCAACCCAGCTTTTACCTGAAGAACAATTTGTGCTGGAGACAATCATCAAAAGAAACCCAGTAAGCAGATTATCCCAAATACGTAAATACACCTAGAAAGAAAAACAGATCTTCATAAACAAGAGCAGATAGCAAACAACAAAGATAAGCTCGATGTCAAAACTTTGATTTTCACCTCCTACATTCAATTGTTCAGTTTGATTTGTAATGAATTGATTCAAGGCTTCAACAGAAATTGGGGATCAATTAGAATTGTTGTTAAGAGGATAAATTTGCTTTCTTATTCATATGCATTGTTAAAGATGTGTTAACCAGGTGTATGTTTACAGCTTGAAAGTGGAAATATTACTGATCTTCAGTAAAATATATTATCCAATATATTATCACTCTGTTGTGGAGGGTTTGGGTTAGAGTTAGGGGTTGGACAGCACTTTTGGAACTTTAAGACAATGTCCAGGGTTCAATATCAAATGACATCCATGGAAAAGATATATTTACAAAATGGCTGTCATAGATCAAAATAGTCAAAGTATGCCTCTCACAGAAAAACAGACTGATGAGACTGAAAGAAAAGTAGCAGTGAAGTTTGAACTTCAAGATGCAAAAACATTTCTGCTCCAACAAAAATACATCATATGCAAAAGGTAACAAATGATGCAAACAAACAACTTGACACTGAATCCAAATATATGCCTGTTTCATATGAATGATGTCTATTTCACCCACATTCAGGATAAATCATGTTTTAATCTAATCAAAAACTACAGCTCCTAATTGGAGATCAGGATTTCTTTCCTTGAAATAATAATATTTATATCTTTGGATAGCACTTACACTTTTACAAAACTGATTTATGGACACATAATGCTTTAACTCTGAAGTTCATCAGAGAGTCCATCATAGCCTGTACAATATTTAATATAATGAAAAGTAAAGTAATGTTCTGACAGTAGTAGGTAGCATTTAAGATAGTAGTACTGACATCATTACTATTTCAAATTACTATATTTGGTAGAATTTTAGAGCCTTTAATCATTGAATTATAGATAGATCTGTGACCTCTGGCATTACTTGTGTTAGTGTAACTTACATCACGTCATTGTCATTTGTAAGTCGTAGTTCATGGTTTATTGAGCTTATGAAAACATAACCTTCTGATTTATGTTCTTCCCTCGGCTTTAATATTGGTCACCAGAGTTGAAAGATAAAATTTTACTGTACGTCAACCAGTCTGGCTTTGCCACTATTTCTTTTCTAAAAAGGCTTCCTGTGGTGACACCCAAAGAGGTAGCTTCATAGAGAGCCTTGTTTTATATTTATTCCAAACTCTTAGTATGGCACGTCTAAAATTAACTTTACTTTTATCATACCATAGGTAGCCGTGGCATCCAAATCTTAATTCATGGCCCTCTAGTTCAAGTAATTTCTTATTCTGGAGGCTCACCCATTATTTTACCCAGGTCAAACAACATGCATCAAAATACGATTTCATATCTGATAGACCCAACCCTCCTCTTTCCTTAGCATCTTGCAGTAGCTTATATCTAATCCTTGGTTTTTTCCCTTGCCATATGAACTTAAAAATATCCTTCTGCCATTGTTTAAATGGATCATTAGTTGTAAGTATTGGTAACATCTGAAATAAAAAAGCATCTTTGGTAAGATATTCATCTTAATTACAGAAATTCTACCCAATAGTGATAAATGCAATTTATTCCATCTTTGTAATGATTGCCAACGATTCTTGTATTGCTCCAATCAAATTGGTGCTGTTCGGTATCAATATGGGTATTGATTAGGGATTTGGGATCGTGGCAATTGAGAGTCAGCTGGTGTTTGTGGATTCTGGTTATTAATTGACCCTCACCTGACGTGACTTCCCCATCACAAGACCTACTGACCACACAAAGTCCTTATAAGAAGAGGAACACTAACATCCCCTAAACTCTGATGCAGATGTTACCAATATCTAGCCTGATAATGAAATATTCAGAAACCAATCCACAAGTTTGGAGAACAAACCTCCACCCTTATCCTACATCTGAACTACGGATATTTGCCACCATTTATTTATGTCTCTGACAAAGTGAACAATTATGGTTATGAATAAGTGCTTAAATAAAAATGAAAGTTATAGTTACTGATGACTTCTACAAACATTACTCTTTCCTGCCATGTCATTTTACGTTTTGCTTTGTTTTGGTATACATATATATGCACATACTGTCTCTTTTCAAGCTATCTGATAACTCGCTGTGGTCATAGGCAGCATAAAACATTGTCACAAAATGAAGTGATATAATGGACCCTGGTGATAGATGATGTCAGAATCAAACTGACATGTTCTGGTTTACTGATATTCTCTAGGAAAAGTAAAAGAGTCGAATATTCACAGGACTATTTCTGCAACATTACTGCATGTGGTAACATTGCAAGCTGTATCAGATATAACAAATCAATGAAGTCAGGTAATTTGATTTAAAAATAATTGATGTTTCATCATTTTGGAGAGATCATGAAAAGAATCCCCTTTGCTTCAAGGGAACTACCATAACCTAAGTATCTGCAAAAAGAATGATCCATATTAGCTGTTTCATTTGGAACTGATATATCTTACGTACTTAGTGTTACAGAGAAACCAGATAAGTGTGTGAGTATGTGTGAATGTTTTATGTGTATTTACTATTATGAGGTCACATCCAGCTAATATGCAAAGCTAAATAGGATTGGCACTTGAATGGAAGACCAGCAGGAATGGGATGTGGACTGGGAAGTTGAATAATATTCCAGAAGAAGGAAATGACAAACCACTTTTGTAGTATTTCTAAAGAAAATTACATGAATGTATCCATATAGTCACCAGGAGTACAGTTTCACAGGTAATCTTCGTCTTGAGAACCTATTTATTTGTTTGCTTGTTTGTTTGTTTAATTTTTATGCCACCCACCTCCCTTATAAGGTGGCTCTGAGCGGTTTACAAATTATAAAACAAGTACAAAATAATTAAAATATTAAAACATTAAAATTATAAGCTTAAGATTTTAAAATTATTCTGAAACCAGAATTAAAGAGATGGATGGGATAGGGATGAGATCTTCTTACCCCATTAGTCACCTCCAGTGGTGAGTGCCCCCCTCAGGGTCCCAGGCTGACTGACAAAGCCAGGCTTTATTTCTCTTCTGGAAGGTCAAAGGAATGGAAACAGTTTTCACCTCTGGTGGTAGAGTGAGAGAGATGGAGCCACAATGGAAAATGCCCTTCTCCTTGAACCATCTGTTGTAATTCCTTAACAGACAGTGTCTATAGCAGGCCTCTTCTGCTGGTGCAAATGAGATGGGCTAGTCCCATTGAGGAAAGACGGCTCCTCCGATACCTTGGACCCATGACATGTAGGGCTTTAAAGATAACAATGAACACCTTGAATTGGATCTGGCAGCAAACTGGTAACCAATACAGCCTGCACAGTAGTGGTTTATTAATTTATTAATAATTTATGTCTGTTTTGTTTATTAGCATGCTCCCCTTTCTGTTGTGAATTGACAAAACACTATGGCATGCATTCCTTCCTTTTCAACATATTTATGAGATCTAGTAAAGGGGCAGACAGGTAGTAGCATTCCAGATGTTGCAGAACTACAACTTGCAATATCCCTACAAAGCAAACCCAATGGCAAGAAAGAGGGCGGGTTCCAGTATAGGAACATCTAGAATGTTACAGATTGCCAAATCTGCTCTAATGAATAGAATGGTGCTTCTTGGCCTCAGCATCTTTAAAATGGATGGACTTCAACTCCCACAATTTCTCAGCCAGGAAACACTGCAATAGAAGTACAGTATGAGGTGCCATGGAATGGGCACTGATCCTAATAGAAGCAAGAGATTTCCTTACTTTTTGTTGAAGCCAGCAAAAGGAAAATGTATTCATTCTGCCTTCTTTAAACTGCAGAAAAGTGAATCTCCCAAGTGCTTCTGTTGGAAAGACAAGATAAAGAAAAGAAATCACTATTGAGGGTATCCAAAATAGTGAGAATATCCCTGGCTTTAGCCTTTTCTTCATGGGTCTCTATTGCTATGCTAGTTGGAATACAGTGTTTCTGAGGGAAAACAAATTTCTCAATAAAACACCATCCCTATTGAGTGATCATTCTGTTCCCTCTCCCTAAAAGTAGCTGGAAAAGACACTAGAAGGAGAAACAAGAGAGAGTTGGCCAGTTAGGGCAACATCCATATAATCATTTCCAGACTGTTGGCGGCAAAGGTTGGCAAGCAAATTCACAGGGAAACCCACAGTGAGTGGGTAGAAAGCTTTTCTTTCAACTATAATTCAAACAGATTATACAAAAACATATTTTATATACCAATAAATAATGTTAGGAAAAGAGAAAGAATACACTTGTTGTTTCTTTAAAAAAAGATACTATCTTTGGATTATGTTGTTTTTATTATTTTCATTTAAGAAATGTGTAGGGCCACCAGTCTTAACCAATAATTCTGGGTAGCACATGAGGCCCCTTACACATAACCCTAAATCAATAGCATTCACCATTATTAGGCTCCATTAATAAACTGCCCTTAATACCTGTGAGAAAAGCCAGATTTTTATAGCTTTCTGGAAGGCCACGAGGGTCAGAACCATTCAAATTTCCATGGGAAGATTGTTCCCCAGGGCAGATTCTGAGTCAAGAAGACATGACTTGTTTGTGAAATGTTTGTGAAATGGACTCCGTTCAAAACACCCCCACCATTTATTTAATCACTTAAGCTAAATATTTCTTTGTTAGATTTATAGCCCAGTATAGGAGCTCAGTATGGCTCACCTGAAAATCTCCTTAATTTTTTCCATCTAATAACAACCCTGTGACTTGAGTTACCCTAAGAAAAAAATGACCTGTCTATCATCATGGCTGAACTTGAACTTGGGACTCTCGGGTTCTAACAGGAAGCCCATATGGCTGTTCCCTTAGAACTTGTATTCGGATACATGTTTCTTCTGATTTTAGAAATAACATTTCACACTAATAGCCATTTAGTCATAGATTTAGTTAAGGAGAAAATATCCTTAAATATGTTTTTTAAAAGAATGATTATAGCTTTCTTTTGCTAGCTTTCACTCAAGGGGGAAAACACAGGAATATGATTAAGATTTGGAAAACAACGATCAGTTTGTGACACTGGGGGCCAGGGATGTTGCAGGCTGGAAGTGCGGAGGTGGAAAAATCAGGAAGGCAGCCATATTGTATGATCACATCCCTGTTCTTTGTTTGTGTGATTCATATTAAAAAGGGGGTGGGGCTTTGATAGCTGCCAACTAGATTTGTTTTATACCCACAACACACACGCACAAACGCGCACACACACATGCAAACATGGCAGATGCCCCTGATGAGAATGCATGTGGTTTGTTCCGTCCTGTCCTAGAGGCAGACTTCTTTTTACCATATATCAGTAGCAAGGCCACCACCGAAAGTAACATAGTTTTTTTTTAGGGCAGCAACCGATTCAACAAAAAAAGTACAGAGAGCTTTTCCCCACATGGGCCAACATCAAATTGGGCAGCTCTGTTACCAGACAAAAACAAATAAATGAAGGACATTGCTTCCACATGAATTAGGACTCAAACAAATGGCTGCAGCAAGCTATTTTCTCACTAGGGAGCTGAATGTGTCTTTGGGAGAAGCAGTGGATGACAAATGTTTGTGGAATATTCTTTTGAAAGCAGAAATCCATGCATGTTCTGCCAAGGCTTTCAATTTGTGGGCCAATAGGAATATCAACCATCTAGTAGACCTGCAGCTGAGCTTCTGCAAAGTCAATACACCCAGGACTTAATCACACAAAAACAGTAGACACAGATCATGCCAGTGACACCTCTGACCTCTGTCAGAGCTGCAGTGGCTCAGTGGTTAAGAACACAGTACTGCAGATCAGCAGTTTGGCTGATCGAATCCCACCAGCTCCA
>JANHJO010010409.1:54599-65557 GCA_032468235.1 Pseudoxyrhopus heterurus
TTTGCCCTCCCTGAGGCTCAATGAAAGCCTCCAGAACCTGGGGAGGATGAAAAATGGGCAAAAATGCCCCCCCGCCATGGTGCAGGAGGCCAACTTGACCACGCCCACCATGGCCACACCCACCCAACAACTGGGCAGAGAACCAGTTGCTAAAAATTTTGGAGCCCACCCCTGCACTGTATGACAGTGATAAACCCATACGTAGACATAACTCTTTTCCCACTGCTGCTGATCAACAATGGCATTCAGAATTATGTCATCTTTTATCTAGAAGACAGTAACTATCTTGCATAAGACCCCAATGTTCCATCTAACCTATCTAATCTAATCTCTGTTTAAAGCTATCAGATGAGGGATGCCAAATGGTAATGAATTCTTTAGTCTTAAGTATGCCCTGCATAAAGAAGTCATTCTTCACCCAAATCCCCCATTATTTGTCTTCTACACTTTGGATGAATGGATACAGCTAAACATCTGTGAACATATTCCATCCAAGTTTCCCATTTACTCATCTGTTTCTTTCCTTCTCACCGAACTTTCTCATAGAAAATATATAGCCTGCCTCTGACTGCATCACAACTGGCAGTCTGGAGGAGGTGAAACAAGGAAGATAAATGAGCTTTGCAGATCACTGGGTTAGTCTGGTTGGTCTTCCTACCAAAACTGAATTGTTCAGATGAAGAGCTATGAGAAGCAATAGGCATCTGGATGGTTGAATCACCTGTTTACTATCTCCTTTTTCTAGGACTCAAAAAGTAGCTCATCAATTCCTTCCTCTGGCTGCAAAAATGGCACATAGAGAGATAAGAAACACCAGGAGCAAAGTGAAAGCTGTCACAAGCTTTGCCCCTCGCTCTTCTGACCACTGTAATTCCATTTGCCAACTACCTTCAGAAGGAGGAGGAGGAAGAAGAAATGTCATGCAGCAATTTCTGAGGACATGTGCAGATGTCTTTCTGTAAGCCTGATGACACTGAAAATATGCTATGACTTGCAGGCTCATTTAAGAAGGTTCTGAAACATTGGAGAACACATGCGTATCCTACAGAAAAATGTCAGCTTTATTGAAATATTATAAAGGTAAAGAGAAATGTGTACATATTGTATAAAGACCAGAGCAATAAAAATCAGTATTACCTATTAGTAAGAATTGATGTATATTGATAACCATATCATATATGAAAGCACTGGCTACCATCTTCAACAACCCATCTTACCTTTTATTAACAGGGAAAGATCACCACATTCCAACCAACTTTGTTTCTTCAAAGAAAATTATTACTTCCAGTAAAACCAAACTCATTAAATGGAGCAGTTTCTTCCATTTTTGCCAAAAATAGTTAACAAAACACATCTTGTCTATTAAACATCATCTCCTAGCATTTTGTGTAAATTCAGAAATGTAACTTCTTCATAAAAACACATTGCTATCTTATAAGCAAGAAAGAAAATGAAGCAATAATAAGATCTGAAGCAATAGTCCATCCTCTATTAAACTCTTGTTCTCTATCAATCCATAATCATTCCTAACATCTTCAGGCTATAATGCCTTAGTTTGACGGCCTGGAATTTCTAGATACTTTCCAAATATGTCTGAATACGTTAAGTTATTATTACTCAATATCCTACCTTCTTCATATAGCTTTATGGGGTAATCCTTTTTGAGACATCATCACCTTATACTTTTTGTAAGATTATTATATGATTATTTTTTCTGTTGAAAAAGGAAGATTAAATATAACCACATTGTTATTCTTGGTATGCAAGAGAATGAGATAATATAGAAGCTAAAATCACACACACACACAAACATGCACACAGAAAGACACTTTGAAATCAAACTAGACCAAAGCTAATTTCACATATCAGTATGAAATGCAACTCCTTACCCAGCCAAGCTATGAGACCCATTAACATGAAGAAACTGGGAAAATAATTTGATTGCTCTTTATAAAGCTATAATAAAATTTATTCTTTATTGCCCTAGAGAGCAGTAGAAACAGGTAGACTTATCTGAACAACAGAGGACATGCATGACAGTAAAAGCGGGTCAACATTTGATTCAATAACCTAGAGAAAGGGTCAGCAACAATGTTAGATAGCAGACATCACGTATGACCTTACCTATTTGTCATATAAATCACTTTGAGTCAGTAACCAGTCTATCCCTTTTATATAGACAATATATCTATAAGCTGGCAGAGACCTTAAAGTTACATATCTTCTTGTAATTTTTTATTTTACAACTACTAGACTCTTCACATACTGTAGCCTCTACAGGATTGAATTGAATTAATTGCATGAATTCTGAGTTACATTTTTAAAAGTCTAATTAAAGCCTAATTTACTGTTTCATTATTATCGTATTATTTATTCATTTGTGTTTTACTGATGGCATTTTTAATTTGTATTGTGGTCTAAAACTGCAAAAAAGACTTATTCTTTTATAAGGCAATATAAATTTAGCATCCAATAACTCAGAAAAGCTGTCTCATACTAATAAAAAACTCTACTCCTCAAAATGCTGGCTGGGGAATTCTGAAAGTTGAAGCCCACCCATTTTCAAGTTGCCAATGTTGAGAAACACTGGAGTAACACATTGGGAAAATAGCAGGAACAAAAATTTCAGCTGCCTGGCTCATGAGAAACCAAACAGCACTTATTTCAAATCAATAGTTTTAAGTGAAAAAGTGAGACTGTCCCTGGAGAAATAACCAGTTTAATCCTGTATGGAAGCAAAGAAAATATAGTATGAAAAAAGAGCTTTGTTTTTTAAAGTAACCCTGAAACTGTATAAATTTAGGAACTGTCATCCAGCCTGAAAAAGATTGCCTAGGAAAACATGATTGTTAGCATGTTAATAATCTGTGAAGCCTACATTTTATAAGTGCATTTTATAAGTGCACGTTATCCTGTCTTTTGTTGAAGGCTGCCTATCTTCTTTTGTATGGTACTGAATTTCCCAAAGGCGTTTGTTGCATTTCTATACCGAAGTTCTAAATTGCCTTTCAAAGCAACCAATGAAGTTGAAAGTATCCAGTGAAGCAAAATATGAACACAATCCAAACCAAGAATTTTATATTCTAAAAAAGATATTGCAATTTTTTTAAATGACCTGATACTAGTTGGTACAGAAAATGGTAATACGAACAACAAAAAAAGGATATCTTAATACAGTAATAGGCTGAGTAAAATAGCGATTTTCTGTTTATCAAATCTAATAAACATCAGATTATAGAATAGCAGAGCAAAGAATCAGGAAGGATGCTGACCTTAAGGATGGGTAGCATTTTTCTCCAAATCACCCAAAAATGAATTGTTTACCTTACACAAGACATTTGTTAAACCAAACTGAAATTAATACTCAGCCTGTCCCTTTATTCAAGTAATTTTTATTTTTTTATTTAGGAGGTAATTGTTATGTGAATATGATAGTATCACCTCTCTCCATTTAAGTACCCTTCTATTTATGAATTGGGCAGAATTGTGGGAATGAAAGGTACAGAAAAAAACCAGCTATTATATATCAGAGTTTGCTGTGATTTCATTCGTTCATCATTCATTCATTCATTCAACAGATTTGTACCCTGTCTTATCTCTAGGTGTTCAAGGTATTGTATGAATCTTCCTCCTTCAGTTTTTCTCCATAACAACAAAGTTATGGTATAGGTAAACATGAGAGATACTGAGATGAGATGTGTGTTAAGATGACAGCCACAACTATGCAAATGAAGCCTCAGCTTGCACTGCATACCAAAAAGGGACTGTGCTTTTATTGAATGCCCTTGGTGAAATAGTTGTCTGAACTTGTCCTGAACTTGCCTGAAGCTTGGTATGGCGGTTGAGAAACCAGGAGATGGTGAGTTATAGTCTGCTTAGGCAATGAACAAGCTGGGTGACCTTGGGCCAGTCGCTTGTCTCTGCCTTAGAAAGAAACAGGCAAGGGCACTTCTGAAAATCTTTCCAAGAAAACTGCAGGGATTCTTCAGGAGTCAACACTTGCCTCCAAGCATTAGAACCAGTTAAGCGGGAATTCCCCCTCTGGTGATTTCGTTGTATGCATAATTAACATCTTAGGTTTTGTATTTATATATGGTTGTCTACTGTTATAAACTAATATTGTTCTATGCTTTCATTTGTTTTTTCCTCTTTTTGATTTATTGTGTGTTTATGCTGCAACTGCCTAGAGTCACATTGTTTGAGTTGGGTAGCCTTATAAATCTTGAAAATAAATAAGTAAATAAACACTGGCTCAAAGGGACACACACACACACACACACACTCACACACACACTAAAACCTGACCCTTTGCCCATAACACACTGGCTCAATACCAGACCCAATCCCAACAGATCTGGGTTTAAGAAGAGTAATCAAAAAATGTCTATTAAGACACAGATTATTTTAAAATTCTAAAATAAATAACCCTCTTTTGTTTTAGACTATCTGTATTATGGTCAATTTTAAGTATCTCAGTTATTTCAAACTAGTAAACTCAGAGACTTTTAAAACTTGTACACTGCACGTTTCATTCTAACCTTTAAAACTTTAGAGAAAAATCATCTTTGGCATTTCACAGCACAGAATGACTTGATAAGCTGCTGACATACCATGACAGGTACAAGGGCTGATCTTCACATTCTCACTGCCTCCCCATCCGGCTTCTTGTGTTAAGCCAAATAATAGCTGAGGGGCTTGGACAGCAGCACCCCGAAAAATGCCATACAGTGAACCCTTTGGAAGTCTGTGAAATCAGAAAGTGTGAGTTGAAGACCCAAAGTATAGGATTATATAAATAATGGTGTCACTGTGAGGGAGTCAATTCGTCCTACCACACATTATTTTTTCAGAGAAACTTTCCCTGAACTCCATTCCGAGAAAAGAAAATAGTGCATATTTTAGCCCACTTCATTGTAGCTCATAACCCACAAGGAGAATAGTAGATTGATTGATCGATTGATTGATCGATTAATTGATTTAATATGCTCTCGATCTCACTATTCAAACTGACTGGGAAGCAAAGAGCTGCTCCAGGATGCAACCATTTCAGCCTAACCAATCTGAATTGCAACTAGATAATTCAAGCAGGTGGACAAGGATATATCTGCAAAGAACGGTCAAAAAAGCCAAGATGATGATCCCAATGGTGCAATTAAAATTCCACCCATTTTTATGTTCATGTGTTGTAGCTGCCATATTAACTTTTTTTTAACGATTCCCCAAGGATACTCCTAGTAAACTTCCTTTATATAGCCTCCCACAATTTAGTGTTCTCCCAAAATTCCCTAGTACAGTCAAACATGGGAATCTAGATTTCAAAATAGCAAAAGAAATAGAACTTAGACTTATATACTGCTTCACAGTGCTTTACAACCCCTTCTAAGTGGTTTACAGAGTCAGCATATTGCCCCCAACAATCTGGATCCTCATTTTACTAACCTCGGAAGGATGGAAGGCTGAGTCAACCTTGAGCAAAATTGTTTCTTTCATACTATCATGAGTCTCTCAAACCAATTTCCTTGTAATATGACAATATTTTTCCCATACCTTTGTCTTTAGATGGAAATCCTGCACTCAGTTATATTATGATGCTATATGTTTGGTTAAGGGGAATTTTAGGTTTTATTATTAGCATTTTCATAAAATTAACATTAACATTTCATCATGGCAGTCTATGACTCCTTTTGAAATTTAGTAAGCCATGTTTTCCATTTGAGGCAATCATTTCCTTTGATGTGTTCAAAAACTAGCTCTTTTAGTGATTAGTGAAACAATAGGATGTATCCTGAAGTCCTTAATTAAAGTTTCAAGTGTTAACAAAGGGTGAGAAAGGGACCCATAAATTTACCCCTTGTGGTTTTTTTATGTAAGGACAAAAAAACACAAAGCCTTTATTGCACATCAGTATTTTTTTATTGTTTGATCTGTGATGCACCTATTGAATGTGATGCACAAATATCGAATGTAATTATTTGTAATCTACAATATGTAAAGATTTAACATCCACACTCACACACATTTAATAAATGCTTGTTGTTTTGTTCGAAATATTTGTGGTTTGTATTGTTGGAAAGCAAAAAAAAAAACACTTTTCAAAGGTATTGGGTGTTTCTTTGCCAAATTCAGAGACTAGATTCTTTCCATTTCCACACCAACTCAGGGTACCCAAATTTGGAGCAACAATTGAAGGTTTTATATTTTGAGTTTTGGTATATATCCAAACAGCAGAAGGAAAAGTATACATTTATTACAATTCATTGGAGATGGCAATTATGATTGACTGGAAACCCATTATAGACTTTTTGCATGAAACAGAGAGAAATGCACTCATGATTTGTGGTTTTGATTAAAAAAAAACTAGAACAGAAAAACATTAGCAATTTTTGTAATCATAGAATAAATGTTAATATTGTAACTGTACTTATATTTGCTGAAGAAGACATTGGAAGCTTCTCTTTCTTGGTGACCTTTCTTTCTGCACTTTTTCTTCTCTCTTCTCTCTTCCTTTTTTATTTGCTTTTATTTGCTCTTTAACTAGCTTGTGTTACTTTTTATGTTATTTGTTAAACAATCAATAAAATAAAATATATTTAACAATATAAACTATTAACTGAAAACATATACCAAAAAGGGAAAAATGCCCGATTGTTTCATGTTAGTTTCCCTATAGGGCACTGATGTCGAACCTTTTTCGGTTTGTGTGCCAAATTGCATGCGCGCAAGTGAACATGCGCTCCCACATGCCCCCCACCCACAATGCAATGCATGGCCCCCCCTGCACATGCGCATGTGGCCCCCTCGCGCATGTGCACATGACCCCTGGGATTTCTAGGAGAAAAAAGAGCTGAAAAACAGCTGGTTTTTGGCTCTTTTTTCCCCTGGGGTCACACACATATGCGTGAGGGGGCCACCAGGGGGCCGCGTGGGTTTTTAGCCCCCCAAAAAGCCAAAAAACAGCTTTTTTCAGCTTTTTGGGAGGCTAAAAACCCAGGGGTAGCGTGCGCATGCACAGTGGAGCTGGGCTGGGCGACAGCTGGCGTGCCGGGTGACATGGTTACGCGTGCCATTTTGGGCACACGTGCCATAGGTTCGCCACCACTGCTATAGGGCATGCGATGGCTCAGCAATTAAAAACACTGAACTTGTCAGCTGGAAAACTGACAGTCTGGGTTCGAGACCCGAGCACTGCACAACAGGGTGAGCTCTTGTTTGTGCCCCAGCTCCCGGCCACCTAGCAGTTTGAAAGCATGCAAATGCAAGAAGATTAATAGGTACCACTTCAGTGGAAAAGTAACGGTATTCAATGCACCTTTGGCATATAGTCATGCTGGCCCCATGATCACAGAAGTGTCTTCAGACAATGCTGGCTTCTTCAGCCAAGAAATGGAAATGAGCACTGCGCCCTTGAGTCAGATACGACTGGACAGGGAAACCTTTACCTAGATCACAGATATTGAGACATAGTTTCATAGGGATGGGAGGGACCTTGGAGGTTTTCTAGTCCAACCCTCTGCCCAGGGTAGGAGTCCTTATTCCATCCTGGACAAATAGTTTCCCAATGTTTTTTTGAAAACCTCCAGTGATGGAGCACCCAAAAATTTGGGAGGCAAGTTGTTCCACTGACTAATTGTTCTCACTTGCCGGGGAATTTTTTCTTAGTTCCAGGTTGGATCTCTTTCTAATTAGTTTCGACCCATTGCTTCTTGTCCTAATAACATATTATACAAGTTATTTTCTGGGGAAATTGTACAACTTTTGTTCTGGGTGGTTTTAAACAGAGGAACCAAGCCAAAAAATATTTCGCCACTAACATTCTAAAATTGTTGGTAGTATACTCTAAAAGAAAAATGGTAGTAACTGTCACAACCACGGCCAACAGAACCAGGAAACAAAAACTCTTGAGATAAACCACCACAACAAATTGGAAGCATCTTTTGTTCAATGAATCGGAGCCAGTATAAATAGATCACTCTATTTCCCATGTATAATTATTTTAACATTTGTATTTTTAAAGTACATCCAAATTTAGCTGTGTCTTACCAAATAAACCAAGATAGATTCAGACTCAGTGTAATCTCCTCAGGCCCAAAGGGAGTTTATCAGATATGGGAATATATTCATGCTTTAATAAAGAAAGCAAGATAAAGTGGAATTTCGTTTATGCTATGTACAGTGACCTCTCCTATTACATTTCCTCTTGTAAGGCTGATTGTCATTGGCTTTTTCCTCCATTAAGTTTGTACGCCCTCTGCTGATGTTTTTGGCAACAAAACAAAGGAGAAAGCTCGAGATTTATTACATAGAGCATTGACAGCCTGTGAGCAGAACGTAGCTTCAGATCAGTACTGCATCCTGTCTGAAAGCAGCTTTTGCTTTATACGACTACATTGAGATTTCTTGCTCCTTTGTTTTGTTGTTAGAATATTTATTGGTTGGTTCATTCCTTTGAGTTCTGAAATTTATCTTAGTCCAGATGGATACAAGACAGTTTGCAAGTGTAAAAGCGTAAGAACATAAGCAGTGCCCTGCTGGATCAGAATCTGTGCTCAGAGTGACTGACCACCTGCATTAGGAAGCCCATCATTTCCCAATAGATGGTCTCCCAAGGCAGTCATGCTGTCAAAAGGCGACTGATCCCCATGATGTCCATGAACTGGTCCAAACTTTTTGGGGAGCCAGTTAAGGCAGGGGTCAGCACTTCATCTCATTATAATTTCTAGTAACAACAATACAACCAGAGGTGCTATTCAGCCAGTTCTGACAGGTTCCGGAGAACCGGTAGCGATAATTCGTAGAACCAGCAAATACTACCTCTGATTGGCTGACCGTGGCAAATACCACCTCTGATTGGCTGACTGCATAGTCACGCCCAGAAAGCCACGCCCACAGAACAGGTAGTAAAAAAATTTGAATCCCACCACTGAATACAACAACAATTAGTAGCAATGGAACAAAGAGGAATCAAAACATTCTGGTGATAATTGCTCTACTAATCAAACTTCAAGAGGCCTTCTGGAAAAGGCAAGTGTTTTCAAGATTCTAGAAGGCAACAGAATAGGAGTCAGATTGTTCCAGGGGAGAACAGCTCACAGACAAAATGCTGATTGTCCCACTATATCCTTTGGTCATGATCTACAGTGGCAAATGGGCCCAAGAAATGCATTACTGTTTATGAAATTCTCCATTAAACTCCTAGATCAGGGGTCCCCAACTCCTGGTCCATGGACAGCATCGGGCCGCGGCATGCCAGCAACCAGCCGCACAAACAAGTGAAGCCCCATTTGCAGGATGCAGGCAGCACACAAAAACCACGCCCTGTTCAAGCTGTGGAAAAACCTCTCTCCACAGAACAGGTCCCTGGCGCCCAAAAGATTAGGGGCTGCTGTTCTAGATCACTTTCTGAAATTGGTGGAAAGGAACTCAAACCCCAGAAGCAATAATACATTATTGGCTTGCACATCCATCTAGCAACCTGCTAGTTGAGAGTGGGGGGAAAGGAGCTTAACCGCTTAACAGAATTGTCAGAAATGGTGAATTGAAGCCATCCGCTGTCAAAACTTCAAAAGTATTTTTATTTCACAGGTTAAATTGTGATTGTCATGTATCTAACTTTTTTTTTTTAATTTAGATCTTGAGCCAAGAGTCGTCTCATGTTGATTGACAGTCCTTTGTCACACCGCTTTCAGGGTTGCAACCCCTGTGAAGTAAAAAGTGAACGTAGACAAACAAAGCTGCATTCGTTGATCAGTGAAGCAAAGCTGCAGGGATAGAAAACCAAACAGGTCTGTCAAAAGTACTGTGCTTTGCTCGGGATGTTCTGTCAGTATTTCAAAGCTTCTGACAGGTTTAAGTATTCCATGCATATGAAAGAATTGTTGAAAAATGCTAACAAAGCTATCTGATCATGTAGTTCCTATTAGGAAACAATTCTATGAATTAATACTCTTAAATGTTACTTCATAGTAAGTTCCAAGATTGTGAGATTTGAAAAGAATCAATCGCTGAAATATCCATCAAATGCTTCTTCCTGAGCTGCAACTTCCAAGTTGATGAGGAAATTCTTGGTCCTTCCACTAGGGTCCCAATTTGTGATTCATCTAACCCCGCCTTTCTCATGATGTGCTTCTTTCTCATGATGTGCTAATACAATTACCCTATTTCTATTAGGTTTCTGAGGAACCTTGAACATTTGGATCTGTCATAGGACCTTTTGGATGGGATAGATGATAGGAGCACATCTGGATGGTGTGTTCTGTGAATATTTATGTGTTTGTGTTCCTTGATCTTTATTTAAAAAAAAAACACCATATTGTATTAGGATTGTAAACTTCTCTGTGATTGGAGCAACAGAGAAACCTGAGTAATACTGTAAATCAATCAATACATTTTATTTTGATGAACTGTATACCTGTAGTTGTTCTACAAAGCAGCTATAAAAAAAACGGGTGTGCGGCATTTCAGAAATGGTGCTTTTAGAGCACACAGGAGCCCAAACATAGCATCCATTTGCAAATCCTTACAATAGCTACCCTACATTTTTTTCTGGAATGATGGGGCTTCCCTCTGCAGTTGATAAATGGTCTTGGGAAAATATGTGACTGCTTTTGTGAGGGTTGAGAGTTGTAAGGTAGGCGGCACCAGCAGTTTCCAGTATTTATGAGCTGCCCGTCAAGATCAGCAAGAGACCAGTAAACGATCTATTAACTTGAAAAGATGGGTAGAAAGAGCTTACAATTTAAACCTCACTTTCTTGCAGAATCATGGGCAAATCAGCTGTGTAAAATTTCATTCTTGTCCATGTCAGATCTCCTATCTGTTTATATGCTGACCACAGTATCAGTTCACATAATATCCTGACAGAGAAGTACCACAGAGTATGTCTAGATCAGCAAGAGACCAGGTAAAGGGGGAGGAGCTTAAGCCTCCAGTATAAATAGCGGTACCCACCTCACTCTGTT
>JANHJO010010409.1:71058-86408 GCA_032468235.1 Pseudoxyrhopus heterurus
GAGAAGAGAGGGAGGAAGGAGAGAGAGAGGAGGAGAAGAGGAGAGGGAGGAGAGGGAGGGGGAGAGAGAGGAGAGAGGGAGAGGAGGGGGAGGGAGAGAGAGGGAGAGAGAGAGAGAGAAAGAAAGAAAGAAAAAAAGAAAGAAAGAAAAGCAACCTGGCAGGAGGGCTGCAACCAAAACTTTACTTAAGCTGTGTTGGGTTTTCTCCCTTCCTTCAGATATACAGTAAAAAAAAAAACAGGTTATTGAAATGCGGGCATGGTCTGTTGCTTGATTTTGGCTTCATGTGTTGGGGGAACTCATTGTGGTTTGTTCGGTAAACTGGTTTAGTGTAACGTACTATAAGCCCGCTCTTATTTTTTTTTAACAAATAGTATAATCAAATCACCTTGCAATTATCCTTCACTTTTCTTCTTTAAGTAATAGATTTGTGGAAAGGAAAGCCATGCACTCAAGTAAATATGGTAATGTCTGGATTCTTCCTCCATCGCCCCACTAAATAAAGCAGTGTGATGGCTTATTAAAAGGCTAATTGTGACCCCCCCCCCCAAGTTTGAGACGTTATAATGTGCTCTGAATACTGAATATAATTTCCTCAATCAATTTGTTGATTGTCTTTGCAATAAGTTTATGATCTAAGCTTTTTTGTGCCGGTGTATTTTGCATTGAAACAAGACCAATTTTTAAAAACCAGATATCCTCAGATTTAGTCCTGATAACTCCTGATTTTTTGGAGGGGATTCAGTGATCTACAAAAGAGTATTCATCATTTGACAAAAATACAAGCAAAAATAATTCTAAATGTCATAGGGAGAAAGTTGAGCTAAACTTTCCTTGCCATACCTACAAGCAATAAATTCCAGAAGTATGTTGGTTTATTAGGAAGCATTCTTGTCCTGAGCTACAGGTTTTCTACCAGAAGGTGGTGCTGACAGACTGTTGTTTTTATTTTGTAGTAGTCTTTAAGATTCACTTGCATTTTTCAGTGTTTTAATATTAATATAAAGTCATTAAGAGATTTTACAATGAGATGCCATGGTGTTCAAATATCACCCAGTTGCGTGGACACTATAGTATATTATGACAGGAATGAGTTTAGTGTATCCCATTACAATTTGTCATAGTTGCAAAACAATTTTTTTGGCAACATTTTTGAAAGTGGTTTTGCCACTGAGAGAGAATGACTAGATTAAATAATCCAATGGCTTTCTACATAAGATAGAAGTAGAATTCTGGTTTTTAGCCTGATAGCCCAATCACTGTATCTGACTGGCCTGCAATACCCCTACCCTTCTGTCATTAAAGCAGAAATCTTGCAACAGCAAGAAAAAGACACTTAGTTTAATAAATAACAAATAGATCCTATAATCACTTCTTCCTAGTCAAATCCAAAGTATTACGTAACTTTTAACAAGTACCACTGAATATTTTGGGGTAAATATAATGCAGAATTGCTAAGATCCCTTTCTGTAATTTTAAAATGTTAATTATTCTTTTAACTGGTTTGGTAATAGAATTATTTAAATGCTATTTCTTTTTATAAACTGCTTTTTTGAATAAGTACACATATATGATAGTTAAAATAATAAACTGATTATGCTTATTTCAATATAAAACTTTATTTTTGCTTAGCTGCAAGATAATGAACAAGAAATGGCAGCTTCTCCTACAGCCACGTCAGGGAAGTCAAAGGTATATTTCTACAAACATTTCTGACACCTTTATAATCATAGAGTTGAAAGTCACTATCAGGGTCATATGGATGAATGTTTCTCAGCTTCAACAGTTTTGGATTTCAACCTGCTGGCTGGAGTAGTCTGATAGTTAAAGTCAATTCGAAGTTGCTGAGAATGAGGAACACTGATCTAGATTGCTACCACCACCCCACTCTGGATTCAGTGGGTGACTATCCAGCCTCTCCTTAAAAACCTCTAATGAAGGGGAACTTATCATTTCATATCAGGGCCTATTTCACTGGCTAATAGCTTATCACAGTCTGGAAATTTGTTCTGATGTCTAATCAGAACCTGCTCCCTTGTAGTTTTAACTAGTGGGACCTGACCTCTGTGGCAATCAATAATAAATTTTCTCTCTTTTCTATATGTCAAGCCTTCAGATTTTTTAAAGACTGCTATCATCTATTAGTTGTTTCTCCTGTAAGCTAAACATACCTAGATTATTTGAACATTATTATACGGCTTTATTTTATTATATTAACAAACCCCCACTATCTTGTTAGTAATCCCCTTAATCTCCTCTGATTTGTCACTGTGTTTTTTAACAGTGGTGCCCAGAATGAGATATCGTATTCCAAGAGGTCTAATTTAATACATTGGTTCATTTTCAAATGTAAATATTAACTTTGTTTTAAAAGTAAATACAGAGTCACTGCTATTAAGTTTATTTTTTTTATTTGGCAAGTAACAATGGATATAGTTTTTACCAGAAACATCTTCCAATCATACCAGGAAAAGTAATTGAAATTTTGTTTTTTAATTGGTCTTTCATGCAGTAATCTGATTAAAATAAAATACAGCTTTTATAATGTTCAGATGTTCTTTTTAAACTTCCTTCTATGTATAATTGGGTTAGCAAATCAAAGAATTATAAATGTCTGAAGATAGTTTTATTTAAGTCCTTAAATAAATCTTAATCTTAAATCTTAATCTTAACCAACTTGATAAACTGCAGAAATTTCAGTTGGAAATCAGTGTTATTCAGGTAGTATATTATTCTTCAGTCTGTAAGACCAAAACCCTCAGAAAGGGTTTCCTTTCTGGATCAGGAATTTTGTTACTGAAACTTTTAGTATCCCTCAATATTGTCTGTTGTAGTTTAGTAATGACATGGAAGCTGAAGGTTTTATTCTACTGGACCCATAGAGCAGTATTTATGGAGCTTTTCAAGCTCTCTTGTTTTATTTAATTGGCCAAAGTAATATTTTGAAACATTATGTGGAGGAATATACAGGTCTGTTGTAATTTTGGAAGATGTAAGTGCTTTAAGTATTATTGTTCTGAAAGGTTGATCTAATTTTGCAGGTCTATTGGAACTAAATGTGTTCTACAGTGATATTAAACCAAAAAGATTACATCATACATTACAATGTTTCTTATGAGTCCTGAAGTGAACAGCCATCTGCAGTAATATATTGGTTGAAGAGCAGAACCAAATATCATGTTCTCTATGATTATCTGTATGATTAAATGAAATTTGAAAATTCATCCATTTTAATTTGCATTTATGGATTTTACAGCTGGACACATTAACAAGAGAAGATCTTATCAAATTTTCAAAGAAGCAAATGATGCTTTTGCAGAAAGTGAAATCCAGATCTGCAGGTATCTTTACAGAAACTTATTTAAATTTATTTAAAAGCCGTATAGCAGGATACTCTGGAGAAATTTAGCCAATCCTTCCTCTATAACCCCCCTCCCCATAATTTGCATTAGTATCCATGATGTGAAGCTTACTGGAAGAATTATAAATATCAATCTAACTTAGACATGTTCCTGTTAATAATACTGAACTCTATAAGATATAGATTATATTTTGGTTTTGTATAAAAATAAGATACAAATATAACAAGATACTGATTCATACTCAAATAATAATTTTCCCTAGAATTAGAAAAGGAAATTGAGAAACTAAAAACAACATCTGTGGCTGGAGAAACTGATGATATTATTCAGGTATGAATCCATAATAATGCATAACATATGGTGCAATAATGTTTAATTCCCAAGAAATTCATTGCTTGGTCCAGTGGGAATGATAATGACTTGAGTTATATAGCTCACATTACTCTTTTTATCTTTTGCATCATTTACCTAAGGATACAATACAGACTGCTAATTGATTGTGAATAACTTTTAAATTAAATTTCACTTAATATGGATTGCTTTTTAGATTCTTCTGTGCTCTGTCTTTAAAATTGATTTATGATAGACTCATGTCTGGTATAAAAATGTATTTTTTTTAAAAAAAAGTAAAGTTGAAATAGTGAAAGGAAGTGTTAGCTTTAATTACTCAACTCACCGTACAATTAGTAAGAAGTTACATTACTCTAAGATGTAATGGCAACTTTTGGGTGAAATAAGGTAAAGGTTCCCCAGCACATGCATGCTAGTCGCTCTAGGGGGTGGTGCTCATCTCTGTTTCATAGCTGAAGAGCCAGCAGTGTCCGAAAATGTGTCCGTGGTCATGTGGCCGGCATGACTAAACACCAAATGCTCATGGAGTGCTGTTACCTTCCTACCAAAGTGGTCCCTATTTTTCTACTTACATTTTTTATGTGCTTTCAAACTGCTAGGTTGGCAGAAGCTGGGACAAGTAATGGGAGCTCACTCCGTTATGTAGTGCTAGGGATTCGAACCACTGAACTGCCGATCTTCTGATCAACAAGCTCAGTATCTTAGCCATTGAGCCACCACGTCCCATATTTGGGTGAAATACTATATTATAATTTAATATTACATGCAGAAACCTAGGCTCATACTCAACTTCCTCTCCCCTCCTCATAGCTACAAAGAATTGTTTTCAATTTTCTTTTAACCTCAGTTCAGTTTTTCATTCAAATTCTAAAATGAAAAAGGTTTACGAAAACATGGTTTAATTAACCATGATTTGCTTGGCTCATATGGACTGCAATTTAAGGCTCAGGTAGGATTAAAAATTGCATTAATTGAAAAACACAAGTGAAACCACCTAACCATTGTCTCCTAATAGGGCTAACCATAAAAATATTTATAAGTACTTTTATCATCCCTTTCTTTTGCCTCTTCTCTCCTAAGTTAATATGATAGAGCAGGCCTGATGTTTATTGATGAACAAAGTTTACCCTGTATTATGGGATTAATGATGAATACCTTCGATAACCAAAATTGACTGTAGGATGTATGTTGATAAGCTGTATTTTTGTTAGTTTTTTCACTTTACTGGTAAAGACAGTTATTTTCCTTCCCCTGTTAGATGTCATTTATTTATGAAGAATATCTACAGATGAATTTTACTGAAATATTGACATACTCCACCCTGTAAGGGATTATGGTGTCATTAAAAGAGGATGATCATTGATATAATTAACATGGAAACAAATATTTCTGAATAACTTTCACATAAGAGAACACATGATGAATAACTTCCTTCCTACCCCCTCAAACTTCTAGGTATTATGCCAAAACAAGCAATAACTCCAGGAGATGAGAGCGGTTGTAGTATTGTCTCTGGCAAAGAAAAAAGAGAATTTTTAAAAAATTCTCTCTGTGTGTATGTGCATGTGTGTGTGTGTGTGTGTGTGTGTGCGTGTGTGTGTGTTTGTTTTAATAAAGTTAAATGTATCTCAGCTTTTGAAAGATAGTTATAACTTTTTTCTCTCTTCTCAAAACTAGGAACTTACGGAGAAACTGAATGTGGTTCTTTTGGAAAAAGCAGAATCCCAGCAGCAGTGTGTAGCTCTGAAAAAAGACAATATGAAAAAACAGCAAGAAGTAGAGGTATTCCATAAGAAGATTTGATACGAAATTGTTGACATTAAATATAGTTTATTAAATAGATTTGAGTCACAGAAAACCTTTTCATTTAAGCTTTTTGGCTCCTAATTCTGGTTAATATGCACTGCCTAATTCTCTCTTGCAAACAGGCAAGTGCCGATGCTAGGAATGAACCCCACAAGAGGATAATAATCATTACAGTCTGGGTATAGGACAGTGTTTCCCAATCTTGGCAACTTAAGATGTGTGGACTTCAACTTCTAGAATTCCCCAGCCAGCCATTCTTCTGATGGCCAGGGAATTTTGGGAGTCGAAGTCCACATCTTAATGTTGTCAAGATTGGGAAACTACTGCTATAGAAACTACATTATTTTAGATGGGTATTCCAGTCCTGAAATGTGGGTTAACAGTGTGCCATTGTAAGATCTGTAAATCTTAGTGTGAGACAAAATATTTTAATGACAGAGAAAAACAAAATTAAACAGTAATGCACAGATATATGTTGAGTGAAAATGTTATACTCTACAGATGGGGCATTCAGATATTATAAAAATATAGAAGTTCTACATTTGTATTCTAAATTTGCATTATTCTTCTACTTCGTTAAACATTTTACTGTTCTGTGATCTCTCCGTTTTGGAAAAAATCTGTGAAATACTTTCAAAAATAATTTAGGATCTAATTTGATACTCAGTTCTGTTACACATATTATGTCTATCATCAGACATAAAGCTTATTGTTATAGATTTGACGTTCAGTTTTACAAATGGAATAAATTGGAAAGGAACTAAGTGAATTAAGTTTATATTATTTATGGACTATATAGTATATTCCGTTGTATTTAGAAATCCTGTCTCGTTAGATGAAATGTAGATTTTTCCCTTATCAGAGAAATCACTGCTCTAAGTTGAGATAAAGGTAGACATCAATAATAGTAGTTCTGCAGATTGCACATGTATATTTCTTGTAAAATCTACTAATTCTTTGATGGTTAGTTCTATAAAACAGACCTGATGCTTTTATGATGCTTCATCACATATTTGATTTACTTTTTTTAATTAGGATGCTCTTGCTCAGGAAGAAATATGGCAGAAGAAGTTTGGCCAATTGAATACCTCTCACCAGAAAGAAATTGAAAGTCTTAAAAATGAAGGATTAATTGCAGAGTCCAAATACAATGAAACTATAACCACATTGCAAAAGGAGCTGCATACAGAAATGAAAAAACAAGAACAGCTCACGGAACAGCTTAACTTCCATACTAATCAGCATGACGACATTAGAAGACTACAGGAAGAAGTCCAGCAGACAAAGATCACTTATGAAGAGCAGATCTTGAATCTAAAGAAAGAGATAGAATTTTCCAGTGCATCTAAAGAGGAGGAAATTACCAAACTAAAAAATAGCATTGACAGTAATTCGAGGCAGTATCAAAACAGAATCGATAAGTTAGGTGAAGAGCTAGACAAACAGAAGACCTCTCACCAAGATGAGCTATCAGAGCTGCTACAACAACTTGAAGCTTCTGCTAAATTGTGTGAAGAGGAACAAATTAAAGTAGATAAGTTAAAGCTGGACCTGATAGAGCAATATAAGGTAAAAGAGAAAGAGATGCAGGTTGAATTGCAGGCTTGTAAGGAGAAATATGAGCAAGAGTTGGAATGCGTGAGGCAGACCTTGACTAAAGGTGATGAAAATCAAAATGAGACTGGAGATGCTGAAGCACAACCAGAAGTAGTAGAAAAGACTGGGCATATAGAGAAAGCTTTCAAAGAACTGCAATCTCAGCATAGTATGTTAAGAGATGAATTAACTTATATGAACAATGTTAAAATGAAACTGGAATTGGAAGTCCGACATCTAAAAGATGAGTATTTTCATGAAAAGGAAGATTTGGAATTCAAAATTAATGAACTGCAACTTTCCAAAGAAGATCATTATTGTGTAATAGAAAAACTGAAATCAGAGTTCCAGCCGGCAAAAGAACTATACGAAAAACACATAAAAGAGAATAGCCTCAAAATGGCGGATTTGGTAGAAACACACCAAAAAGAAATGCGTGAACTGAATCAAGCTATGACATCGAGTGCGGAGAAGGAAACCCAGTCACTTCTTATTAAAATACGGGACCTCGAAGAACAATGTCAGAGCCATATAGAGGAGAAAGAAGAAGCCATTGCTAGTTATGAGAACTTGCGGGAAACACTGGAAACTTTGCAGACTGAATTGGGGGAATCGGCTGGGAAGATAAGCCGGGAATTTGAATGTATGAAGCAGCAGCAAGCTTCTGATGTTGATGAATTACAGAAAAAGCTCCGAGCTGCTTTCAATGAAAGGGATGTCCTCCGAGAAGAGGTCAGTTCTCTCCGTCAACAGGTAGAACAGTTCTCCTCACAAAAAGAGGAGGTAGAAGAGCTCAGGCTTAAAATAGGGACGCTTCAAGAAGAGAATGAGAAACTGCTTTGCTGTCTTCATCAAAAGGAGTCTGACCTAAAACAAATGGAAGAGAAAGAAAATGAACTTTCCTCACAGAATAGTAGCTTCGGTGACAAAATGAAAGATTCAGCTGAGAAAATAGAAAACCTGCAGGAAAAATGCAAAACACAACAAGAGACGGTAATGGAACTTCAGCAAGAAGTTGAAGCTCTTAGCATATGCAACCATCAATTAAAGCAGCAGGCAGAAGAGTTGGGGGAGAGACTAGAAGGTGTTTCTGCAGAAAAAGATATAAACCGAGAGAAGCTGATCAAATTTGAACAACAAATGGAAGCCTTGGAACAAGATAGAACAGGGCTGTTGTCTGAAATAGAGGCTCTTAAAAGTGAGAACAACAAATTAAAGGAAGAACAAGATCAAGCAAGGCAGGAACTAGACTGCTTGTCATCTGAAAAAGGAGACTGGAATCTATCCAAAGATAAAGCAGAGAGCTTAGAAGTGAAACTGCATATGGCCTGTGAAGAAAAAAACAATTTGATTAAACTACTTGAGGAAGAAAAGGCCTTTAAATCTCTTGTTGTTAGTCAGCTGCAAAGTCTCCATGAAAAGATGGGCTCCAAATACCCAGATGAAAACAAAGAAGAAGATATTGTTGGCACATTACAGGCTGCAAATGAATTTTTGGCAAAAATGAAGCAAGAGGAACAAACTCTGATCTCTCAGAAAGATGAAAATGTTAATCTGCGGCAGGAATTGCAGAGAGTCCAGGAAGAAAATGGAGCTCGTTGTGCAGAGTTCAGATCTCTATTGGATGATTATGAAAAAGAAAAATGTCTCTTAAAGGAGGAATTAGAAGGAGCTTTTTCAGAAAAAGAAGTACTTCAGCTTGACATTCAAGAGTTGAAACATACCGGTGAGAAAATCAGGAAGGAGAACCAAGATCTTCTAGTTCATATTGAAAATATTTCTGAACAACATGCAAATCAAGAAAACAAAATGAAAGAGCAGGAAGAAAAATCAGAAAAAGAACAGAAAAATATAATCTTAATTTTGGAGCAGAAGGAGACTGAACTGAGAAATGTGCAAGCTGAACTTTCTTTGCTAAAGGTTAGTAGGCTTTTATTACTGAAATCTTTAGACCCCAAGACATAAGTTGGAACGCTTTGGGGAAGTATATGAAACCAAATTTCTCTCTACTGCTCAAATATATAAGAGAAAGTAGCATTTAGTTTAGTCTTCTTTCAGGAGTCAGAGAAGCTTTTTTTTAATAAAGATTAATGGTATTTTGAATGATGAAAGATTAACCTTTGTCTTACATCAATTCAAAATATGCCTTTTTCTCCTTAGTTTTCAGAGGTGGATTTCAAGTTTGATTTTTCATGACTACCAGTTAATAAATTTAAAGGTTTCTTTATCATTGGCTGATCCAAAATACAATTTATACTTGTTTAGTGACTACAAGTGAGGCTGGCAACGTGGTCACTAAGCAAAATTGTCACTAAATAAAACTGCAAACTTCCTTATGATCTTTCTTCAGCTTTCTTTTGCTTTACAGACCAACAGAGTTGTTGCAAAGTTAATTTTTTAGCACTTGTACATTGTGAAATGTCACTAATCAAAGCAGTTACTAAATTAGGATTACCTGCAAACACGTCATAATGTTTTATGTTTTTTGTAATGTAATAATGTCCAAATGGTAATGTCTACCATTTATGTAGAAGTCTTTCATGCCAAGTTTAGGAAGTCTTCGACTTACAACCACAATTAAGCCCAAAGTTTCTGTTGCTAAATGAAACATTTGTTAAGTGAGTTTTATTGCCGCAGTTGTTAAGCGAATCACTGCAGCTGTTAAATTAGTAACATGGTTGTTAAGTAAAACTAGCTTCTCCCATTGACTTTGCTTGTCAGAAGGTCTCAAAAAGTGATCGCATGACCCTGGGATACTGCAACCAAGATTCTGAATTTTGATTGTGTGTCTACAGGGATGCTGCAATGGTCGTAAGTGTGAAAAACAGTCACAGGACACTTTTTTCAGTGCCTTTGAACAGTCACTAAACAAACTGCTGTAAGTTGAGGACTACCTGTAAATCATCCTGCTGGGTTTTTTTTATTGTATAGAAATTAAAATTGACCAGTCTGCCTGACCATTTTATGTTAAGATGATGACGGAATGTTCTAGAACTTATTTCCTTTCCCTCACCAAGCAACAGTAATCATCTGCCGAGCTGCCCATCTTATTTATTTTTGCTTACAATGCAGGAGTCTGTGGAGAAGTCTTCTGCTGATCGCGATCAGCAATTGCAAGAAACGGAGAAAATAGGTAATTTGTATACATTTTGTTTTCTTTGTGGGGAGGGTTTTCTTTTATTTTTGACTGTACAGAAGAGTTTGTATAGAAATCATTAAATGCTTTTCTGGAGTTTGTTATATGGAGTAATACCCTACCAGTCCCTGCTAAGCAAGAAACTTTGCATCTGCCTTAAATTACAGGCTTCTGGTATGTCAATATGCTTAATTGACAAAGCTTGCATGACAAAAGATGATTTAAATAACAGGCTTTCAGACAGATATTGAACATTACATTTTTCTAAAAACATTTTTAAAAGATTTTTGAAGTTTGGTGTTTAAGAGAGATTGAGGTAAAATTACTTTATTTCAATTTGATGACCCTGAAAAAATTTACCACACATTTAATATATTAGATATGCATTATTTGTTGTTGAATTTGGTGCTGCTAAGTAATTGTGGAACCTTACACCATTTCAAACTGAAGTCCATTTAAATGGTTACTAAATATAGCAGATAATTTAAGTGGCGATACAAATAATGAAATGAATCCTTTTTAATATTGACTACAGGAATATTTTTCTTTTACCTTTTAAAATATTAATTTGGTTTGCTTTAGTAAATTTGGAACAACAGCTGAAAGAGAAGGAAGAAAAAATAAATAAAATTAAAGCCGTTGCTGTGAAATTGAGGAAAGAACTGGATTCTAGCAGGAAAGAGGTAAGTTGTCAAAAGAAACCTCTGCACTATCATTCAGTTGAAGTATTGGTAATGTAATTACATTACGCTACAGATTACATTTACATTGTAAATACATTGGTAATATAATTACAATATGTTAAAATAAGATTAATGGTCTTAATTATAATACGTTTTCTGAATTGTCAATCATCCAAAGTGATTTGTTGAGATGGCCGGTATAGAAAATCAGTCAATCAGACAGACACACACACACACACACAAACTTTGTTATAGATTTTCCACTTGAAGATTTTCGTTACTTTGGAGGGTTGTTAGCAGTTGTACTGATTATTATTTTAACACTTTGAGTGACAGTCAGAATTTAATGGGCCAAATATATTGAGTAGAACATTCTTGTGTCTTGGGTTCTCTCTCTAAGCTATGAAAATACACCTGTAGAATTGGAGAGTCTTTGAAAGACTGCAAAAGTGCTGTGGGATATTTAAAACAAAAAGCGGCCCAGTGAAAAATGCATCCTTCCATTCAATAAATATCATCTTTGCCACCATGATTAACTTTTTTTCCTGCCTGTAGGTACAGTCACTTAGAGAAGAACTGGAATTAATAAAATCAGAAAAAGAGCAACTGTCTTCTTCAATGACAGACATCATTCAGGGAGCTGAGAGCTATAAGGTAAAACGTCTTCATCTTTACCAGGTGTATTTCAGGAACAGGCAGTTGTTTTGGTCCAGTATGTGCAAGTAGAATTTTGAGAACATGTTAAAAGCATCCTCACCAAGAAGATGTCCTGGTGTGATACAATCAGACATCCATTCATCAGGGGGGGAAACTTAGATGTCCCCCAAAATGTTATCTTGTCTCACTTTTTACTGGACCCAGAAGTCATTGAGCAACAATCACTCATTCTTCCATTTTGAAGCAATGCCAAAGAGGAAGGTATACAATCGGAGGCATTTTTAGAAATAAATATGATGCTGGTGTTTTTCTATGAAGCATGCTAGTGTTCCAGAAATATAGTTTTCACACAAAATTACAGAAAATAAAATATAGACTTATTTCCATCAGGGTAAAAAGTCAATTTATCTAACATGATGATGGGGTAAAGAAAAAGATGCATCTCCCTTGTACATGTGTAATGCACTATGGGCCTATATATGTTCCAATAATGTTTTAAATTATATGTGTTTTCCAAGAATCTTCTATTAGAATATGACAAGCAAGCAGAACAACTGGATTTTCAAAAGACTCGAGCTCGTAATTTTGAACGTCAGACTGATGACCTGACCAAACAGTTGGAGAATTCAATGCAGCAGGTATTTTTTTTTAGTAAAACATATAATAGTACATCTGTTATTAGCATTTGCAAAGCAGAGGATAAAACTAAGGTAATAAAAATGGAGGGGAAAATTGGGCAAACTGAGACTGCTGTTTAAGGCTCCAATGTAAGAACAACCTTTGACAATAGACTTCTGGGTTTTTTTAGTCCAGGTCTCTATTATCATTATTGAGTAACCAAATGTCTGTGGAAAGCTTATTGAAGTGCTGCCTTGACTGTTCTCATTTTTCTTTTTTAAAGAGAATTTTCTGTTCTGCCAAAATTTATTTAATATTTTTCATCCTTCCCAGGCAGACAGTCTTTTTGATAGAACAACAGGAGAGAGAAAGAGAAAGAATCAAAGGGATTAAAGCCTCTACATATTTTTTTCTTTGACCTTAAGCTTTCTCAGCTCTTGATGGAAAATTAGTAGGAAACTTAGCTCTTGCTTCAGGCAGTGCAAATATTTAAATGATAGCTTGTTAGAAGTTCCCATATATGGAATGGAATAATGGTTTGCCATCATAATTGTATTACTTCTTTATTTTAGCAAGAACAGTGGCATTCTGCACATGAAGACCTCTTAACTCGTGTTGAGACTCTTCAGACTAATGTTAAGCTGTTAGAAACCCAACTGCTAGAAATCCAGAAAGCCAAAGCGAAAGTTGATAAGGAACTTGAAGCTGAAAAGCTTCTAAAAGAACAAAAAATAAAGGTAAACAGCACAATTAAAAAAGCAGAAAATAAAACAACTGCTTTGATTATTTGAATTTAGAGCACAAACTGTTTTTGCAGGACCATGCTAACTCTGTCAGAGAAGCAGAAGAATTTCAGGCATTACTACAGAAAGAAAAGAAGCACCTTCAGAAAGTTTTGGAAGAGCTAGAATTGGCAAAGAAGGTAGATGAGTGGTTTTCTTATTTGCTTGTCATACTTCTAGTTAAATACTTGTCATCTTTTGACATTGTTTGATTTTGGTAGTTTCAGAATCAAAACTTTTATTTGAATAATACCATGTTAATTTAGGGTATGCGAGAAACAGCTAATGACTTCTAGGCAAGGAATAACATTAAAATTGCATGTTTTAATTTTACATGATGTTGAATGTTTTAATATACAGGATGCTCACAAAAGTACATTGATGGATATGGAAATAGCTGATTATGAGCGTTTTGTAAAAGAACTTAATCAAAACATTACTGACAAAAGTAGCAGAATTGAAGATCTCGAGCAAGAAATTAAAATGCAAAACCAGAAGAAAGAAATTCTACAGGAAGAAATCAGTAAGCAGCTTTTTAGAATTTAAGCTTCCTTTCTACCTGTAGGATATATATCAGTTCAGGAAGGCTTTGAATTCTGATTCAAAGTAATCTATATCTATAAAACAGAGTGTGCATGTGTATATTTGTGGGTATGTCCCGAATAGGTTCCTGCACCCCTAAACCAATGTGGCCCAAACTTGCCAAGCACATACCTTGCACTCCGAGACAAACACTGGGGGGGGGGTCACGAATGCCGTCGGGCCTTCTTTGCCCCCCAAAAAGACTGCTGAACTCCACACACACCCCACCAACAATGTACTGTGGATGTGTATAGGCCTCTGCAGCTGCCGAGGCAGCAACGGCCAATCCGGCCAATAGAGGCAAGGCATGCAAATCGGAGGCTCTCCAGCCAATAGAGGCAAGGCATGCAAATTGGGCAAAGAACACTGGGAAATGTAGACTGCAGCATTCCCTGCTCAAGGCATACATACCCGGGCGAAGCCAGGTTATCAGCTAGTGTGCTATAAAACTTGCATATTTTAATACAGTGCAACTCAGTAACCTCTTAACAGACATGAAAACGTTCCCAGAATTAATACTGTTGCAATGGTTAATATTGTCTAATCAGTTAAATGCTTATCAAACAAGCTTTACTCTAACAACTCTGTTGTTAGAGTTAAAGCAGATCATTGAATTTTTTTTTGCAAACTTTTGTCCAGTGATGTGACCTGCTATTGTAAACTAAAATAAAAAAAGTACAAGAAAATCTTTTTTCAATAAAAGAGAAGTTTTATTATCCAAATAGAATTTGCATAAACTCCTTGGTAGGAAAACATGTTTCATTAAATTTCAGCTGTTTTTCTAAACAAGTCAGCAACAAGGATTACTTTGTTCCTTAGAATCCTTACAGACCTCTGTACAGGAGTATGAGGAAAAGAATGGCAAGCTCAAGCAATTACTGGTAAAAACAAAAAAAGATTTGGCAGACTCAAAACAAGCAGTAAGTTTGTGTTTTCCACTATTAATTCAGCTTTACTGCCTTCTGACAACAGTATATAATACTGTTTTAATGGTGTTATTATGAATATTTTTTATTCCAGGAAAATGAACTTTTAAGATTTCAGGCATCTCTCAAGGGAGAACTAGAAGCCTATCAGCAACAAATGGAAGATTATAAGGCAAGATCCTTTTTCCCCCTTTCAGACTAGTAAAAAAGAATATTATATCCGTATTGATATTGCATCCAATATCTGCTTGGAATGTGTGTATCATAACTTCCACTCCTCTTTCAACTCATTGAACAAATTTGAACTGTGTGAATATGTTTCATCACCAGTAATGCTGTGGGTAGTGCACTGGTTATAAAATTTATTTTCATTTTGGGAACTGGAACTCAGATATTCAGGGCAATTTTTCCTACATTTGGCTAGAGATGAATATAAGGAGCAGTAGGCCTTTCACAGAGGATCCCTGAACTGGGCCTGGATGCATGTGGAATTCCTGGGCCTAGATGCATGAGGCGGTTCCTGAATTACACAGGAATTTCTTCCCAAGGTTTTTGCACATTTTGAATCCTGGGCTGCATGCATGTAGAAATACAATTGCCACCATTTTGTACATGCATCAATATGACAGCCTCCACTTTATGTATGTAAAAAGCGGCAGCAGCAGCAGCCATTTTCGCATCCCTTTGTGATGTAAATGTGAAACTCTACATCATTTGGGGACTTTTCCTATGCTGTATAGGAAAAGTGTCCTCGGACATTCCTCCATCAAATTTGATTTGCTTAACACATGCCTTTGCCAATCTTGAGTTTTGTTTGATTAAACTCCTTTTGTCACAACTCTGTATCACGA